>JAIUND010002576.1:0-21369 GCA_034699125.1 Gisinianus flammeolus
CGGACGCAGTAGTCGCATTTCCGCAAATTAAGGAAAATCGTTATAGTTCGTTTGTGAACTTAACAGACGATATACTTTATATGAATCTGCAGTAATTTGGGAAACATTATCTATACACTGTTCGTGTCTCAAATCTCAAATGGTTGAGCAATGCAAAAAGGGTATTACCCTAAATTACACATTGGAAATATCTATTCTGTGTCTGTGAACTTTTCTAAACCCGCGATCGTCAATCGCAATGACATATATTATACAATTGATGAATTTTAAGCGAATACGGAAAGTAACCATAAATTGCAATCTATTCATAATTCATGAAACGATGGAGAGTATAGGGAATTATTATATGACTATGATCTATTCATTGTAAGACTGTGATTTTAAATCATATGAAATATCGGGTTGGACGTACAAACTGAATATATCCACTGCTTTTTTGTCCTTCAAAGGTTAAATGACAAAATGACTAACGTACATGTACATATTTGTTATTTTGTATTAAAACAGGTACAAAATGGTGCGGCTTGGGTGACATCTCATCCAGCTATGATGATTTGGGACCTGAAAGAAACCTGGACAAATGCTGTAGAGCCCATGACCACTGTCCAATCAAGATAAAAGCGTTTAGAAGTCGATATGGATTAGTAAACTGGTCACTGTACACAAAGTAAACTATATATATTTTTACATTTTCCATCCCTAACAACTATGAATTTCATCATGCATTTTCAACCCCAAAATTACTAAGTCTCTCACTTTTTACTTACAAATTACTTACTTATTTTAAATCTAAATCCCTTTTTCTCACTTACAAAAACTGGAAAAGGTCACACTGTGAATGCGATTCGCTACTCTACGAATGTCTCAAGAAAGCTGGGAACCCCACAGCCGAAGTTCTTGGTAATTTCTATTTTAATGTCTTGAGAATACAATGCGTGGATGATGAGAATCCAGAAATATGTGCAGCTCGTGATCCTTTAACTGGACAATGTAAAATATGGACACCAGACACAAGACAACCCAAAAGAATGTTATTTAAAAGTGTACGGCGAGATTTTTAATTCAATGTAATTTTTTTTATTAAGTACGTTATGTTACGCATTATGTAATAATAACAAATAATTCCAAGTCATATCTCAGGTTAGGATTAATTTTAGATAGTAATGTAACTAAACACATAATATTATGATGATGTATACATTAAATATTGTATTGTCGAGGAACCGCATGTCAAATATATTGTATTGTGTTCGTTTCCTGTAAATAGTGTACAAACTTTTGATACATATTGAAATAAAAAAAAAAAGACTCAAAAGAGTTTTTGGTTGATAAATTCATTTCATTTTAACCTTTTTATTACTTCAAAAAGAGAGAAAAACAAAAACAAATTCAAAGTAGATTACGTGAACAATTTTTAAAAGTCAACTTTTTTCAAGCTTTATCATGCGTAGTATAATTTAATAATTATTACTCGTTAACTTTAAGCCTAATAAGCTATGCTTTAATTATTGAAGATTAACAATAATAATATAATAATTTATATTATATTATAACTTTGACATCATAACTTCCATTTCCTTTCTCTGACTTCACATTCGTCAATTGAAAATTCAACATGATAATAATGATAATTTTCAAATATTCTATAATACTACTCTAATTACAAGCTTAAAACTCAATGGAATCCGTTAATTTCATTAATCAGTAAATTAAAATACAAACAATTTGATAATTATGTGTGGCTTAAAATATATAAAAATTTCTTCCCAATTTTTATTCATCGTATAATGGAGTTTCATCCCCTAGAGAACTCTCAACCATAGATCGTGGACTGAAATTTGTCCTTGGAGTGGAGCGTAAACTTTCTCGGCCAGATCGTGGAGACTTGTTGGGTAGATAATTCAGTGCTGAAGAAGACATTTGTTTTGTCTATACAAATGCGAGAAAAAAAAGAATCGATGATTACTATACATTATTTCATTTACTACTTATTGTATGTACCTCAATACTTGAAAATACAAGTAGCATGTAAATACAGTAGTATGAACTTGGCTACGCAAGCATATTCATTTACCTTATTAATGCCATCAACGATGACTTGAGCAGCAGTACGAGCAGAGGGTGATTTCGGTGGAGGCCTAGAACTGCTAGACGATCCATATTGAGAAGCAGCTCCATCATTCCAAGTATTATTATTACTATAACTATTAGTTGCGGGTACATTATTATCATTGTTGTTGTTAAACCACTGTGATCCTGGTGGAATTGCGGGTTTAGACGCTTCTTTAGCCCAGTTGGAAGCCGCTCGTCTCCATTCCTCAGCTTCGTTATTTCGAGTGCCATTGTGAATACTTTTTGGAGCAGTCCTATTTGAATTCATTTGAGTTTTAAATAGATGGTTCATGTTTCTTTGATTAACTGATAAAAATGTTGAATTCATTATTAAAAAGTTTCATATATGGATTGTGGATATATATACCTTTGACGCCGTTGTGAAGCATCATTGCCAGGAGTTATTGCTCCAGGATGACCCATATGGCTCGCACTAGCTTGCTGTGATTGACCTACTCTCGGTGAAGCCGTCCCTTGGAAAGGTGTGGTGTACGGAGTCATAAATGGTGTTTGAGCCGTAGGTGTGTAAGGCTGTTGCTTTAAAAGCACAGAAACAGTATAAAATTGATAACAAATACTAGTGTGACAATCATATGTTTTTAATGCAAAAAAAAAACATTACTTACAGTATGTGGTGTCATTGTCGAGAATGGAGTGTATGCTTGTTGACCTGGGGTAGTAAAGTGTGGAGTTGTATGATTCACAACCGACCCTGGTCCACCATATTGACTGGCAGCTCTATTACCAACTCGTCCTTCCGCTAATAACAAAGAAATAAAATAATAAATAACTCATGTAACTGGAGAATTACAATTAAATATTATTAAATGTTTCAAGGACAAATACTATAATCTAAAATCATACCATGACCATGGCCGTGGCCAGGTGTAGCAGCATAAGGCGTACGAGTGGGTGCTACTGTTCTCGGTGTAGCTGGAGTTATCGTTGGAGGTGGATCACGATAATGTTCTTTAAACCATTTTAGTAAATGATTTACATTGTCAAAGTTCTGTTGACGGAATCGGTATCCCTCGTAAGTGACAGTAATAAATTCATGTGTGACTTTATGTCTAGGAAGATATGACAGGTAGAATTTTCCAGGATACTCTTTCGCTGCGTACATAATATAATGAATTTTATTTGCACTCTTCCTCTTTTCGTCAAGTAAAAACTCTTCAGCCTTTTGTCGATTCCCTTCAAATTTCTCTGAATAGTATTTAAAATTGATAATGTCTCTACAATAAGCAGCCATGGGATGAACATAGCGTGCAATAATTTCATCCAAATCTTCAAATTCTTCTTTTCCAATCCATAAAGACTGGCCCAAACTAAAGTCATTCTCTTTCCCTTCTTCTCGCACATCAATATGCTGATAAATGCCCTCGGATACTTTCCAAGTCACAGTTAGATGATTAGATCCTTTACTAGACGGACGAATAATAGTTTCACCCTGATCCATCTGTTCCATCAATTTTTCAGCATCCCTAAATGAAATATTCTTGAATGATGGATGAACAATAACCCTTTTAGTATAAGTTTGTTTCATTTTCATTTTTCTAGAATCTTCATCCTTCTTCCTATCCATATTTTCTGCTTCAATATCATAATAATCATCTCTTTTTGGTTTTAAATCATGACTCTCATCAACCAAATCCGAGGTACGAGATGAACATTCCACAGAAAATCTATCTACATCAATCTTCACTACACGACAGTGTATAGTTTGTCCTCTTTTCACTCGATCCTCAGGATTCGTAACTTGTTTATCAGATAATTTAGAGATGGGAATGAACCCGGATATTCCATTATCCAGTCGGATTTTAACCCCAGTAGCTTGTCCAGGGCAACCACCAGCATCAAAATGATTCCACATTTCTGATAGATCCGAAAAGTAATTTTTCATGCAGAAAGGACATTGCCACATTCCACTTTCATCATTTTTGGTAGGCACAGCATTATCAAGTTGTTCTCCTTGTGGTTTCTTGTGAGAAATTCCAATGACTTGACAAGTTATCAACTTTCCAGGATACATGGTCCGTGGTGTTTCTTTTGTGAGCATATGGAACAAACTTTGTGGTTCTGGTGGAGAATATGGTTCTCTCGAGTCTTTGTAGCGATCATTTAATTCAGTTCGAATATCATACAATGTAATTCTTTTATTTCCAAATCCTTGTCGTTGCAATTCATCAGCAAATGCATCCAAATCCAAATCTTTTAGTCTTTCTGGAGCTTCAAGGATTTCTTCTAAAGCTCCAGCTGGATTTGTATCTTCATCATCATACTCCAAAGCATCCACCGCCATTTTCCTTGCCCATTCATAAGTTTCTGGGTGAACCCTTGAACCATCCAAGACTTCAACATATGATTCAGTACTATCCCCAAGTGAATTCGTATCAATCTTGATAAATCCGGAACAATTGATAAAGATTTTTGGACCCATATGACAAACAGTAATTAACTGTGTTCGATTTTCTAAACGTTGATTGCTATGCTTCAAGGTCTTGAGTAGAGCTGTTGCTTTTCTAGTTCCAAGTCCACAAACGAATTGAACAAGATTTGAAGAGTATGGAATGGAAATTGCACGATTCACATCCACACCAACTTGATTCACAAGATTCACAAATTCCAAATATATTCGTTCTAAAAGTTCTTCTTTAGGGACTTGATCCTGAAGTTTATTAAAATGAAGGCAAAGGATTTCTTCATCTGGTGTACACAATTGAGAATATTCTACTAGTGGCTCTTGAATAAGACGACCCAATGATATTGCTTGACGTAAAACCATTGGATATTCACGGAAATCAATATTAGCTTTAACTGAATTGGAATAGACTGTAGCTAATTGATTATCCACAATTTCTACATTAATCAATGGGAAATTTTCATCATTACTCAATTCTTGAACTATCCCACGAATTTCTTCTTGTATCGTCATGGCATCCCGAGAATCCCCACCAATTACTATAACATGTGGTCTTTTCTGTCTCATGAAATTTTTGAAAGCTAAAAGATCTGCTTCTTTTTCATTACGATCAGTTTCTCGGGCAGATTTTCTATATTTTGTGATATTTTGAAGACGGAGATAATCGGAAGGTTCCCCATCTGGACCAATGAAACAGGCAAAAGAAGCTTGAGAATAATCAGGAACATATGCAAGGGCTAAAACTTTCAAACCCTTACTAACATCATATTCTTCGGCATCTTCATCGGAAAAGTTGACTTTATATGGGGCAGGTGAAATCCAGTCCCTCGCAGTGTCCGCACATTCTTTCAAAACAAATTCTTTGGACTCATCCAAGAGCTTGGCTTTCAATTCTTTCCTTAGAATTGGGAAGACAAGTTTGTTTAATGCCATTTCCACACATTCACTTCTTACTTCATTCCAAGCTTGAACATGAGAACTAAATTCTTCAAGAATATACAATTTCTTGACATCATCCACATAGTTAGCACTACTTGTTAAAGCTTTGATATTCTCACCAATTTCAAGGACAATTAATTTGTCCGCTTCTGCTATATTTAATTTTAAAAATTCATCATCTTTGAGCTCACGAACTGGTTTATCCTTTAAATATTTCATTGTATAAATTGGATGATTTTCATCAATTTCCTTCAATCCTCTCTTTGTAGGATGAACGTTGATAGTTGCTCTTTCAAAAAATGCTTCGCGGACACTTTGCCGTAGAACGGGTTCCCTTGATAACTGAGTACTCACCATGAATTTACCAGCTTTGAGTACTTCTTCTGGTGTGAGTAATCTCTGGCAAACGAAATCTTTGGCTGCTTCCAATGGCTCAACAGGATGCTGTTCTACATCATGGAGTTGATAATTATCGCGGACATTCTCCGCAAATTGTTTTGGTGTCAAACCAAATATTTTTGTGAAAGCCTCCAAACCCATTTTTCTACACAACGAGTAAGATCCACCACCCATTTTCCTCTTTACAGGTGATTGTTCTTCCTCATCCTCATGAATGTCGTGTAATTCTTCTTGTTCTCTTAGAATATCCTCATCATTTTCCTCGTTAGCACGAGCAGCTAATTTGGCTGCCTCCTTTGCCCTTAGTTCCTTCTCCCGTTTCCTCTTTTGGAGTAAAGCTTTCATAGGGAGGACATCCTCGGAATAGTACAAACTGAATTGTAAATACATGTCTTTGAGTTCTTCAGGTGTTTTTATTGCTAGAATCCGATCAAAATCATCTTCTGACACAAGTCGGAGAGATGGACTCAAATCTTCATCACGATGTTGGAAAATGTATTCAGTTTGATACTCTTTAATATTTTTAAACAATTGAAGAAGACGAAGTTTTCTAGTTCTTAGTTGACAGAAGCGAGCATCACATCTGTAAATCTCCCATAGATCATTTATTTGTGCTAATTCTGGCCGAACATATTCTTTCCGGTAGAAATGAATAAATGGAACTTCCAAATTATTATTTCTCATGAAATCGAGAGCATTGATAATCTTTGGAACGTATTTTGATTTGACTTCTTCATCAGCTTTACTGCCATCAGTCACTGGATTCGGTAAATGTTGAGAATCCGCAGGAACAGATGATACAATCGTACTGGGAGTATCCCATTCATCATCCTCATTAGGCAAACCCGAGGACGGAGGAGCGGGTTGAGAAGTCGGAGGCTCTACTTTGGTTACTACAGCCGGTTCTGGTGCATCCCAATCTTCTTCATCATCTTGTTTTGGTGCTGATGGTTTTGACGGCTCAGTAGCAGCAGTGTTTCCCCACTCAGAATCCCAGTCATCTTCATCTGCAAATATTAATTAATTACGTGTACATTTTAAAAATGTATTTCAATTAGAACAAGTTTATTTAAATACTTATTTGATTAATAAAATTCATCTACGTAGTATAATATTTTGAATACAACACACTTTATGTATGTAAATGTAAACAAATCCATTATCCCTAGTCTATTGTAATATGTATATATACATTATATACCCTTTGATTTTGATGGTTCATTCATGGATTTCCTTGGAACTGCAGTTGGGTCTTGCTGATCAGTCAATTTCCGTTTGCTGAAAAGTATATTATAAATCCAGTCAGCTTCTTCTCTGATTTCTTCTTTAGAGGCAGGTGTAACAGGGACACTTCGTAATTGCATTCGCTCTGGAAGATCCTGCATACGAATTTTAGTATCTTCTTCGGTGAGTCCTGCTCTTTCCAATTCACAAGGCTCGTACAATTCTTGAATTGTCTTTTGCTTCCGTTTCTTTTTTGGTTGCTTCTTGGCTCTCCTAATGATGGACATGATATATTGTATTAAATTTGTAAGAGCTATAAATAAATGATTTGAAATTTTGTTTATCTAATAAAGAATATGGAGTGATCTCTTACCTTGTTCCAGTCCCTTCCTCATCCTCGTAAGCATCTTCATCAGCCTCTTCACCCTCATAATACTCATCGTCATACTTTTCAAACTCATCATAGTCAAAGTCAACACCGAAAATGTCCTGTGCTTCTTGCAGTGTTGCGTCCGTAAAAATTGGCTTGCGCTTCTTTCTCTTTTCCGTTAGCGGGCGACCATCATCGTCAACAATGAAATCATCAGTCTCAGAGTACTCCCCTTCAGACTCTTCAGAAGCGTATGCTCCCATTCCAGATTCTGATGGCTGTGCTGGTCTATCTGGCTCTTCCTACAGTGACAGATAGTAGTCATCCAAAAAAGGAATACTTTAGTTTCTTTTTAAAAAATACTTGACGTGGATTTGACATGTTCATCAATTTACTACTGAAATTACCGTATCTGATCCTTCAAATAGCTGATTTGCAATAGCTTCCTTGTCTTCGCCCTTGTCTTGAGTTTCCCCTTCTTCGCCCGAATCTTCATCTTCTATACGTTTCAAACGCTTGAATTTTTTCTATTTACAACAGAACACAAAAAATACATGTATTTAAATGTGCAAGTAAGAAAATATGTACACATATGGAAGTTAATTATAATAGTCGTCTGTGTAGGAGAAAAATAATAGATCACTAACCCGTTGAACTTTGACACCTAAATTTTCTTCCAATAGATCGTAGTCATCATCTTCGAGGCGGTCATCATAGTCGTCATCTTCGTCATCACTCTTTTTCCGTTTCCTCGACCCATCCGACTCGGCATCAGACTCATCCTCTTCAATTGGGGCGTCATCAATTAAATCCTTTACTTCTTCCCCATCATCTATATACACATAGTGGAATTCAGATAAAGATTAAATGAGAGAGAAAACGCTTTATATTACTTAAAGCAGTTGGTTACTTGATTCCATGTAAAAAAGGTATTATTATGTAGAGTAGTTGTATATAATATTACCCTCTTCTTCCTCTTCTTCGTCACTCTCGATGGCCTTTGGTCTCTTATGCTTTCGAGGATGTTGAGGGGTGTCTCCAATGTCCTCCTAAAAACAAAACAATTTAAAATTAGTAATCATAATTTGGTTTTGTACACTAATTTTACACCAAGACATTTGTATACCTCGAAGAATTTAATTTTCCGCCTACTCAAATGAAAACGTTCTCCTTATTGCTATTAGTAGCATCATCAATTCAATAATTCAATTGTCACATACTAGAGAGGAGACTATAAATAACTTGTACGCATTCTGCAAATGTAATTTACTATCATTACTATTACGTAATAAATAGGCTATGAGGTTAGAGCGTAATTGTGTTTCTAGTTCCCTTTCTACATGAACCAATAACATATAACAAAACAGACTTGATGCGTACTATTACAATAATATCTCACTACAAAACAATCAATGCTATAATAACATATCTATTTATTTAAATTGAGGCATCTGCTCTGTAAATAAATAAAAATGAAAAGACTTGAAGACTTCTGAAATCATATTATTGAAATGCGTAGCTACAATATATAATACAACAAATCAATTTGATGCTTTGAAAAAAAGAAATGCACATACTCAAGATCATATTTACACAAAATACTCATAACAGGTACATGGTACATAAATTAATAAAAATAATAAACAAATAAGAAAAACTGTGCCATATTTTTTCAGGGAATTCTTTGAAAGAACATAACAATTTCCTGGTAATTTCTAATTGTACAACATATCGATACGCAAAAATTAATGAATGTAAATATATAATTACGTACATGTGTATCATCTTTTGAAGCTATTCATTAATACACTTTCTAAATAATGAAAAATGGAGGATTCATAAAACGGAATTTCATTTTAAAGTACCCTTTGCAAAGGTCAATGGTTATTTATAATGACAATTTTAGAAAGTTCCAAAACTTCCAAACATGTTTATTGTATTTAAAAAAATGAAGTGACAAATCTTACCTCACTTTCCTCAGCCTCTGAGTCTAGAAAATCGGCCATAATGCCTAATCTTCTGACCTCAAATGCACACTACTATTGATACTTAATCTTTTATACACAATAGAATCATAAACGGATTATAATTTCAATTAACAAATTGAAATGAAAAAGGACAAAAAAGTCCGACTCCAGAACACAGTTAAAAATCCCGACTGAACGAAAGCTACAAAGAGAGACGGAATTGTGAGCATGATCAGGACATCAGGATGGAATTTTTTAGTCCTCAATGATTGTTCTTCAATGTCCATTCATTTGAGGTCGTCCACCAGAAAAGGATGCACTTGGTGAAAAATCACTTTTTTGCATATTCGTGGACAACAGAATATGTGGAATATTTTGGAAGAAGTTTAAACCTTTTTTACTGATAAAAAGTCGTTTAAAATAGTCGTTAAACTTTTCTAAAAATTTGACATTAAAGTACACCGATGATTTGTGTAATTTTAATTCAATTAAAATCATTGGGCAACTTACTTGCGCGCCAAACAGCCGACAATATTCAAGGCACTATAACTCATAATCTAGAAATTCGCGCAAGCCTTGTTTTCTTATCGCCTTCCTCATATTTTTTCCGTTTATTTTATTGTTAGACACAGACAGGTGTGTTGAATTCCTTGCCATTAGTCATCATCATCAGAGCTCTCATTTATTTTTGTACTTGCTATTATTTATATAGTAGATAGGTACAAAAATGTAACTTTTAAAAAATATATACACATAATTATAATTATTGTCAAAATTCTCGTACAAGTTTCTGTGTTCTTTCAAAAATAGAAAGGAAAGAACATTTGATTTTCTAACAATGCCAGTCGTAATAAATATTATAGAAAGGGGTTATGCTATTTAATTAATAACCTGTACAAATCAAAATCGGCTTCCTGAAAAGGGCGTATGTGTGTACTTTTTGGCAAGAAATCAAATCTCGTTTGGATTTTTACTTAATCACGTAAGATTTAGTCTAAGATTTGCAAATTACTTTTTAATTTTAGATGCATTTAAGTCTTTGAGTACTCATCGACATGTTGTTGTTTCTTTTTTTCTGTATAGAATGTCTTGGCTAAATGTTCTTTCTGTACAACTTATTGTGGTTGTGATTGTTGTGACAGCTCAACGTGATTTTAGCAACAATTTCAATAATTTAGGAACGGGTGGAAGAGATAGGAATACTTTCAATACTAATCAAGGATTCAACATCAACAATAATAATAATAATAATAACAACGATTTTGTTAATAATAATAATCAATTTAATATTCGAGATGAATCCTCATTCAACAGTCCCAACTTCTCGATCAATACACAGTCAAGGGACTTTAATAATCCATTCAACACCAACCCTGGCATAAATCAGCGATTCAACTTTAATTATAATCCAAGCCGGGATTTTGGAGGAGATACTGGATTCTCATTTCCGGGTAGCACAGATGAAAGAAAATGTCCTTCCGATTGGGAACTGTACCGTCAAACATGTTATCGTTTTGTACGTTCTCCAATTCACAATCGCGAAGGAGCTCGCTTAAATTGTCAAGTATGACATTTTTTATAATTACAATATTATGATCATTCATGAAACCTATTTAGTCTACAAAAATTACTCATGTCTTTTTGTTTTATTAGGCGTATGGAAATGGATCCACGCTTTTAAATATTAATTCTATGGATGAGCACAATTGGATTGTAAGACGTCTAAGTGCAGTTGATCCTCAGAAGCGAATGTGGTATGTTTCTGCCCGACAAGAAGGACCTGGATCGTGGGTTAATGAGGATGGATCTCAGCTTATCAACTTGGATCAAGCATTTTTACAAGATCAACCTGCTCCTTCCTTCAATACCAACAATAGATATCTGGTTTATAGGTAATGAAATATCTCTAGAGTAGAAAAGTGAGAATGTTAGCAATATCAAAATTAATTGAACCCTTTAATTGTGTAAATAAGTAATTCATATTTTGTATATATAGCTACTCAGATAATAGAAATCGATGGGGATTACTTAAAGTGCCGGGACATGAAATGTTTTTATACATTTGTGAAGTCCCATTATCACAAGTGCCTTTACCAAGTGATGAACGTGACTTTGAATATGGCCTTGAAATACTTGACCCCAAAAAAATACCAAGAGGTCCATATTTTATAAAACAGCCTGAGCCAGCAGTATTTGATTTATCCCGAAATATCCCTCGTCCATTTATTTCTCTCAGGTAATTTTTAGAATCTATACATTCATTAATTATCATTAATATATGAAGTTGTGTTCACTAAAAGGGGCCGTATACTACTTTTCACTTTTTTCCGTATTCCTATGTAGAAAACCATGGGCTATTTTATGGAAAATGTTAGAAATATGTAAAAAAAATTGTAAATATTTTTAATTAATTTGGAAATTTTAGTTAAATTCAAACAAAATATATGACGATTTTTGTCTTGTGATTTTTTGAATTTAAAATCATTGAGAAACACCGTGGCGGCAAAGAGGCCAAAAGGAAAACTCAAATATCTCTTAATCTAGAAAGTAGTATATGGCCCCTTTTAGTAAATACAACTTCATATATTTATTTTTATTGTAACAATTAAAACTACTCTGTAAACAAAATATTTTGTTTTGAATTACAGTTGTTTAGCTGGAGGATGGCCTTCACCTACATATGAATGGTTCAAAGAAGAATATGAAAACAGTACTTTAAAATCCAAACCAATTGAACCACTACTAATGTCAAAATATACAGTTAGTGGTGGAACACTTATGGTTGATAATCCAAAACAGAAAGATGACCGTGGAAATTATCATTGTGTTGCCACAAATAAATTTGGATCTCTCGTGTCCGAGACGGTAGCCATTTCTTTTGGATACATTAGTGAATTTATTTTGGCTCGTTCTGATGATCAAGGAAAACAATATTGGGGAAAATCAATCTATTGCGATGCTCCACAGTATTTCCCAGGTATGCTCAAGTCATTTGATAAGAATGTACTTAACTATATTCATCCTAGACTGTTTGTAAACTTAAACTTATTATCTTCCATGTTCTTTAGGAGTGTATTATTTGTGGGCTCGCAAGTACTTTCCAAATCTTGTAGAAGAAGATCAAAGAGTTTTTGTATCCTATGATGGAAACTTGTACATATCAGCCGTGGACATGAGTGATCAAGGAAATTATAGTTGTAATGTTCAGAGTAAAGTGTCCCCCACTGGACGTAATGGACCATTCTTCAATTTACAAGTCACACCTAATGGTAAAATTAATTTGATATTAAATATAAAATGCATGTCGTACATTTTGCGTGTTAAGTAATTTAAAACGTGCATTTTTTTGAAAAAACACCTTCAAAACTGTTTTGTAATAATAATACTTTGTTTATTTCCTGTTATTACAGCTAATTATCAACAATTGAAGTTTGCAGATTACTTTCCAAAAGTTTTCCCAGAATCCCCCAAAGCTGGAGAGTCAATTCGTCTTGAATGTGTGGCATTTGGCTAGTAAGTTTCATAAAAGTTATGCATATGTAATAATATGTAGTACTACATTACTTAATGAGTGTAGCATATGTGTGGAAATATGGACCAAATATCGAATATTTCTAAATTACAGTCCTGTACCATCATATAATTGGACACGCAAAGCAGGAAGTCTCCCTAGAGGTACAATTTTATCGAATTACAACCGAGTTTTGACGATCCCGAACGCCCAAGTTGAAGATCAAGGCGAATACAGCTGTCGTGCGACCAATAGTCGACTATCAATTCAGGGTAGTGTTACCCTGAGTATTCAAGGTATGAGCGAGCTATTATTACTGAAACAACTGAAAAATGAGCAAATGTTCTCTAGTCACACACACAGTTATTTTTATGTTTACACAATATGTAGAAATTGTTGACTATTCTTTTCTCTTTCTCTTTTCTATATAGCCTCGCCAGTCTTTACAATTGAGCTTGGGAATCGTCATGTGGACAAGGGATCGGATTTGACTTGGATATGTGAAGCTTTTGGTATACCTGATGTTTCATATCAATGGTATCGTAATGGTCAGCTTCTTATTGCTCGTGACTTGCCATCGGAAGATATTGGTCGTTATTTGATACAGGATAATGTCCTCACTATAAGAAATCTTGAAACGAAAAGGGATGCTGGAATGTATCAATGTAGAGCCAACAACTCGTTGGCCGCCAAATTTTCATCTGGGCAACTAAGAGTTCTTGGTAAATTGAACGATATGATGATGGTGACACATATAATATTTCTTGACATACGGCAAAATGAAAATTTTCCTTGTTATTCATCTACTTATGACAGTTTTACAGCCAAGCTTTAAGAAGCGTCCTTTGGATTCAGAAATATTAGCAGCGGAAGGGGGCAATGTGACAATTAGATGTGACCCAGAAGCAGCTCCAAGACCTCGATTTTTGTGGAAAAAAGATGGGAATTTAATAGGGTCTGGAGGACGGAGACAAGTACTTCCAAATGGAAGTTTACTTATTAATCCAGTATCGCGTGAAGATCAAGGGGAATTTACTTGTGTTGTTCAAAACTATCTGGGGACGGATGAGAGTACAGGGAGACTAATGGTTTTACGAGGTCCTACCTTAGTTGATGCCCTCCCTGAGCGAAAAGTGTACGCAGTGGGAACTCATTTAATATTGACTTGTCGTGCAGAAGCAGACTTGAGTTTAGATGTAGCTTATATTTGGAAGCACAATGGAATCAGATTGGATCCATCATATAGAACTAGAATGGACTCTAGATCCGGCTACTTGAATATTCAAAACTTGACTTTAGCTGACAAAGGAGACTATGAGTGTGAGGTGAATACATGGGTTGGAAAACTTCGAGCTGTTACCCGAGTTGATGTGATTGGACCTCCTGGCTCTCCAGGTTAGTTATTTGTATATTTTTTTAGTTATTATTATAAATAATTTAAAGTAGTCGTACACTTTTTTGAAAAGTAAAGTTTTTTTCTAACACAAGTTACAAAATTAAAAATGTTAAGAAATGGCTTACTATCATTTCAGGTGGTGTCCAAGCCTCAGATGTGAATTCTAGAAGTGCTAGAATCAGATGGACTGACGGTGCAATGAATGGCGCCCCTGCTTCATTATACTCTGTACAAGGTCGAACTCAATGGGATCCAACTTGGAGATATTTGATTGAAAGTAAGGATCATCTTTCTCATGACCACCACAAACCATACATAGAAAATCAACTACTTCGTTATCCTTCAGCATAGGATTGATTAATTTTAATTATAACTATAGCAAGTCATAATATTTCCATACGTGCGAAATAAATTAGATTAATTGAGTGATGGATAATTCTAATTAAATTCAATAATGATTTATGTAATTGTGTAGATCAAACAGCACATGCTGTGGAAATAGACGGCCGACTAAGTTTACGAGAAACTGGAAGGAAAGAAATTGAATTGAAAGATATTCTCTCGCCTTGGTCTGCATATGAGTTCCGAGTTTTAGCTGCAAACCAATATGGCTATGGACCACCTTCAGCTGCCTCACCACAATATAACACACCTCCAAATCGACCTTTCAATGTTCCAAGAAATATTGGAGGTGGCGGAGGGAAAACTGGTTCACTTACCATCAAGTGGGAGGTTCGTTTAGACATTCCTTGTATACATTAAAATTAAACAGCCACCATAACTACAATAATTTTTCTCCCTTTCATATAGCCTTTACCTCCAAAAGATCAAAATGCACCTGGAATATATTACAAAATATTTTGGAGACGATATAAACCAGACATTGAGGACGAGTATCAAACATTGGTATTATCACAATGGGGTAATATCGGGATGCATGTTGTTTCCGTGCCGTCTCAATATTACTATACTCTATTTGATGTTAAAGTACAAGTAAGTACATGTACACTTTTTACTTTACAAACAAATTAGAACTAACGATAAGGTAAATAGGTTTTTTTTTGCATGGTAAATAAATTATGTGTAATTTTTTTTTATACAGGCTTGGAATTCCGAGGGTCCAGGTCCAGAGTCAGCACCAGTTCAAGTTTATTCGGCAGAAGATATGCCACAAGTAGCCCCATCGTTAGTAATCCCAAGAGTTTACAATTCAACTGCAATTAACGTCACATGGATTCCAGTTGAGGAAACTAGAGAAAAGATTCGCGGAAGTCTAACAGGATACAGAGTATGTATATCTTTTTATTTTACAATAATTCTAATCTCTATATAAGTACATATGACGTGGTCAATGTTTCTTTTTACTGTTTCTAATGTTCCATGTCTATAATTTAATAGATTCGATACTGGCCCAAGAGAGATAATAACTTTTACGATCCACAAGCACTAAACTATTTGAGCCGTTCCACTAGACCATGGGCACTTATTCTGGGACTCCAACCAAATACATATTATTATGTTCAAGTCATGGCATATAATCAAGCTGGACCTGGCCCTTCTAGTGAAGCCCAATTCGGTGAGGAAGAAATTTAGAACATTTGTTTGTTAGATACATATTACATTTCACATTTCCAATTACTTGTTGGAGTGTAACAAACAATTATTTTACCTTATTTTTAAATACATTCCAGAACGAACAAATAAAAAGGCACCTCAGAAACCTCCAACATCCGTCAATGTTGTAGCTATTGATCCGTCAACTATCAAAGTAACTTGGCGTTATGTGTCGCCATCGACAGATGAAGAAGCTCTTTCTGGCTACAAGGTAAAACAGAAAACTTTATTTTGCTTATTTTTTCTAAAAATAAATTATCGCGTACAAATAACATCCATAAAATATACGTACTGTGGTATTTAATAGGTGAGAGTATGGGAAGCGGACCAAGACATTAGTACAGCTAATGATACCTACGTGCCAATTGGGGCTCGAAAATTAGAAGCTACAATACGAGGCCTTCAACCTGAAAAACCATACTTTCTTCGTATTCTTGGTTACTCGTCTGGCGGTGACGGAAAAATGTCATCTCCTGCTAAAGAATTTATCTTGGGTACGCTTTTCAAATTGAATGCAATTAATTCTTCTTTATCAAAACGTAAATATTTCCTTTTTTTGTAATAACAATTTATGATTTTTTTTGTATGCATTTGTAGCTCTTAAAAGTCCGGGGAGTCAAGCAGTAGCGAGTCCAATGTTGTTTTTCATCTTGGCATTTATTCCACTAATGAACTTAATATAGTAATTGTTGAATATAGTATTCAAAGTTGAGTTAACTGGAAAATTTTACATGGGGTTTCACGAGATTTTACATGACAATGTAAAGAAGAGTATTTTAGAATTGATAACTACAAGTAAGTGTGTTTTAGCAGCTTAGTTTTGACTGCATTCCCAGTGGTTTCTTCCAGCCCAAGTGTTCGTTGGTTTTTTATACTTTCTTATCGTGGCCATTCAAAGAATAAGCCTTAGTTTTAACTTTTCTTTATTTATCATGGAAAAAAGACTTGAGTTGTATAATGTTATCATGACATGCCTCATGACATTTTTTTTGTTTGTTTTTATGAAGTCTCTGACACTTTTAGAAATAGAACAGCGAATCAACATGTACTTAAATCTAGATATATCTATAGTTGTAAGACCATTCCAGAAGAGCAGCTTTTATAGCAGAGACTAATTAGTAACGGGCGTTTACAATATATTAGTTTGTTTTTATATCTCCTCTGTAATATATTAATAACTAGACTATTAGTGATCTAGAATCTCAAGCGGCCTTAAAAGCAAGAACAAAATAGTGTATTAGGTTTAAGTTAAACCGTTTAGCAGTTTGTTGTAGACATATTAAGTAAGCAAGTAAAGAGAAAAAACTTGAATTTCTAATGTATTTATCAAGGTTATACTATCAACTAGTTTGTAGTTGCAACTACACTACAGTTACAAATCATTGAATAACTTGTTAAAGCTATTTGAATGTACGACAGACTTTTCTAATAAACTGATACTAATCTCAGTAGGTATAAAAATTTGTATGTTTAAGAAACGTTTAAAAGAATTGCATGAATCTCGAATCTTCCATGACCAAATATGATCTTTAGCCTTTTGAAATCTTGAAAAATTTCATGCATGCACCAAAGCCTATATAGCGGAAAACGAAGGGATGATTAAGTAATGATTTGTGGTTATTTGTGCATTATTTATCTTATTATCTTTATTTAAGGAAATAAGTGTACTTGAAAGAAACGAATTGTATCGTTTGACCATATATTTAATATATTGTAATGATCATAAAAAGCGAGCTTGAAAGGACATTATGTAAAAGAAAGGATGTGTGTGTTACCATATATAATTTGTTGTGACTATTTTTCTATTTCTAGTATGCAGAATATCTTTCAAATTTAATTAATCTTTTCACACCAAAGATGTTACAAATTGTAACGTACAATGTCCAATGAAAATTTCATTATGGAAACAAAATGCACACTACAATCTCTGTAACATAAAATATCTCAGTTGAAACTGAATATGATAATCAAACTTACAAAATATCATTATGCATACTTGAATGTATTTGACAATGAAGTATTAAATAGTTATGTTTACCCCCCAAAGTGACAAGTATCAAAAGAAATCAGAAAGTGTTAGTGATGAATAAATTCCGGTTTACTTGACATGTTTATAAACTAAAATATAAATATATTATATATTGTAAAACTCTAAAACTAAACTAAAAATTGGTGAATGTGTACAGAATCTATGTTATGTATATTATACAAAGTTATACATATTTATTTATTATGAGTTGAAGCCTCATCAGTGTTTTACTTAAATCCGTTCCGTCCAAGCGTAAAGTCCAAAGGCAGCTGATGAAAAACTTGTCTATCAACCTATAAGTACGCTATACAGTACTATACACATATTATAATAAATTCTCTACAGCTATATTGGAAATTATGTTTTGTATTCTCATTATCATATGATAAAATACTGACAAAATACTAATTTTAGTACTTTTTCAGTTGAGTTGTCACCGAGTCTCCCTTACCTATACTCGTATGCAATATCTCTGCCGTACTTAAATACATACTAAGAATTGACACAAATGCATACCATATTATTTAACAATGTATAAAGAAATGAAACTTGTATAAAAAGACAATGTTTATTTTGCTATTTATTCTAAAATGTGTATTATTGCTTGTCTTAATGGGTGGTATTTCGCAAATGCTGGTGCCATATTTATTGTTTAAAAAAAGCTCTAAAATTTTAAATGTATTACATATTAGCAGTCGCGCTTGCAATGACGAAAACTATCACGAATATTATGCAAAATCTGACGAGTATAATATGTACATATTTACTAACTGTTGTTTAATAAAAGTCTATGCAGAAAATATATACATATGTGTACCTGTAGTATGTACTATGCAAAAAAAACTCACAACTTTCTCATCAATATACGTTGGCATTTATTTTATTTCAATGCAATCAGGATAATAATAGCAGTCGAAAGAAATCGAGTACAATAGAATAAAAGACATGAAGATAGATGTATAATGGTCCATAGATTACTCCCTTGATTCCACAAAAAAATCAAAAAGTAATAATAATATTTTTCTTTAAAAAAACGATAGAGATTGATTCATACATTTGAAAATACGAATATACATATTAATTTAATATTATCTTCACTTGACAGCTTTTTTTGACGTGGATTTCTTTTTCGGTTTGGATTCTTGTTCTAAATTTTTCCTTTTAGTAGCAAGACGATCGGCTTCCTTCTTCCTCCGACCTCGACATCTCATCATTTTATTGTAGAGTCGTTTATGTTTGTTTCTAATCATCATGACACGGAGTCGATACTGTTCTTTTGTTTCACCATCTTTAATTTTGACTGGATCAAAATCTTCTGCTTCACCAGTCATAACTTTCATTTGTTGTCTCAAAGCTTTTCTTGCTGCTTTCCTCTCTAAATCTTCAGCATCTAAATCTTGTCCTTCATCATCATCACTTCCATCCTCTTCTTCATCTTGCTGTTCTTCATTATCTAAAGTATTGTCACCCTCATCGTCATCTTCTTGATCGTCTTCAAATGTTTCCTCTTCACTGTCATCTTTCCTTTCATTGGCCATGAGTTGAGATGCTGACAAAATCCCTTTCTCCATATCAAAGAACTTTCTTTTCTCTGGTGCAACATAATCTCCTTCTCGTTCCACATGGAATGGGGATACATGAGGTGGGAGGATAGCTCCAGGGAAATAATTTTCTACTGGTAGTAATTGACGAGCATTGAACGAGTCAAAAATCCATTGTGGTTGAACATAAGTACGGGAAAGATATTGAGTATCCAAAACATTACGATCCACAATTTGATGAGTAATAGTTTCATCACTAACATCAAATGTAGCTCCAGGAAAAATTTCATTATCCCATGATACTTGACCACCAACGCTTCTAATAATGAAAGTAAGAGCCTCGCGAGGAATTTCCCGATTCAAGAAAAACTTGAGTCCATTAAAAAGATTTTTCAATTGTAGAATCCGTGCAGCTTCTCTTTTCATTTCTTCCATTTTATTTGGATCATCAATATCCGGGAATTCATCAATTTCTAATGTTTGGTCTGCCTCATCTGAAGTATTTTGTCGAAGGATACTTTGATTCAAAGCAGCAACTCGCTCCGTCATGAGTTCATCAGCGGAGACTAATTCAGTTAAATCATTATTTTCTGTATTTGATGAAGATAATAAAACTAATTTGGGTGGATAGAATATATTCATTGATGTAAATAGTCGATAATTGATGAATCCCAACACGGTATTATAAAATTCTACAAATGTAGCCATAATACGAAAATCCACTGCATCTGGTGATTGTGGTTGAAATCCAAAATTATGTGGTACAATCCATGTGATGGTTTGTCCTTTGATTTCAGCTTGATAGTAGTAGCCTTTAATGGAGACAAATACTTTACGAAGAGCTCTTGCCTCGATTACATAATGAAGAAATTCTACTGTGAGACGTCGACATAATTTTGATACTCCTCCAGGAACAAAACGAAGACTTGGGAAAGTTGAAAAAAGAAAGCATAACGTGAGACAATCATCCAGGTCACGGATAGCATCAACAAATGTAGGATATCTTTCTTTGACGATATGATCCAGACGGTAAGTTGGTTTATTTGCTATGACCCGACCCATGGCTTCCTTATCTCGGAGTTCATGAGCCCTCTTCTTTTTCCGTAAGAATACTTTATGTTCTCTCATTTTCCAGACGATGGGCTCATGAAGAAGAAATTGAATATCCTTTTTCAAATATAATGTTTTCTTTTCCATTGATCCCTTTTGAGCACGCTTACGATTTTTGGGTTCTCTTGGATAGATCCCTTTTATTATACAAAGCTTACGGAACATTTTCAAGCTGAGTTGAAGCTTTATCAATGCTTGCTTTCGGGTCATGAACTGAGTCGCTTCCCCTCCCTCGTACTATATATAATTTATTAAAGTAAATACAAAAAAGAAAAGAAAAAAGGAATGAATAAAATAAATGCAAATGTAAAGACGACATTCATAAATTCATAAACAACATCAAGAACATAATTATTGCTAGGTATATATTTTATGTAATGCTATATTACCTTTTTCCGGATTTTCCCCATGATGGAAACAAATGTGGATCACACACACTATAGTCCTACCTAACTTATTTTTATACACAGCCTTTCAACAAATTTAATTAATTAAATATCAAATTAAATTACTTAAACGTGCTTGTTATTTCCTCGCTGCGGCAGGGAAAATACATGCGGTTCACTTTAACGGGGCCGCTATCTGCAAGGATATCGGCTAGCAAATTTCTCGTTAAATAAACAAAATATATAACTTCATTTATTCAATATTCAATCTTTTGGAAAGGAGGGGTCATACAAGCGGGGGTAGCTTACCATGTTAAAAAAAAACGACCGACAGTTTTCCTAATTTTTG
>JAIUND010002577.1:0-21363 GCA_034699125.1 Gisinianus flammeolus
TCAAGAAAACCCTTCGAGCGTCCACTGTTTTTGTCATGAGTTCCTCTTCTCCATTTTGGGACGCTTCTTCTTCTTCTTAGCTGGATCTGGACTCGGAACTGAAGGAAAAGTACATTATGACCTGTATATGTTTCAGTTATTTTTTTGCCCTGGACATTCCGATTGACGACAATGGGTTGGACGAGGAAAGCCCGGAGGATCGTGTGCATTTAATAAGGGACGTCTTCATGGCCCCCTACATTAAAGCCATCAGTTTGGAGTACGAGTCCTTGGAGGAAATGGAGGCGGGCCTGAAGGGCAGAGGGGCCAGCCCATGTACACGCCCTTCATCCTCCTCCAATACCATGTGGCGGAGTACATGAGGACCAAACTGAACCTGAACAAGGAGAAGACTCTCATGTTCGCCATCGAGTCGGAAAAGTGGTTTTTGCAGTCCATCTGGCTCGGTCAGCATCTCTCGTTGAGCTTGGATAATTTGAGCCAGCGACGCTACCTCCGTCGATACTCGACCGGTGGCGACTCCTTGTTGAATTGGTTTTATCTGATGAATGACGTCATTCTCCCTCCTCGATTGAGGCATGAGATGCACGTGAGCCGACTTATGGGTCTCTTTTGCGACATGGGCGGCATCGTGAATGACGTGTTTTCCCTCAAAAAGGAGGGGGCAATCTGAGATGAAGGCGGCGTCAAAGTGGACAATATCATTATACTTTTCAAGGAGGTTCTGGGCTGTACTTTCCCGCAGAGTATTCAAAAAACGGCCGAGAAGTTTGCGGAGATGGTGAGCGAGTACAAAAGGGATTTTCAACTACCTTCAGAGTCGTTTTGAAAAGGAGGAAAACGCGGTGGGTTTGAACATGTTAAAGGCTACTCAGTCCATGGTGGAATCTTTTTTTGAGGGTCATGTCCATGCCGGGAAGAGATATGGACAATTCAGTTTTTCCATCGAATGACAACAACAACAATTGTTGTTGTAAAAATACGGATTTAAATAATGGCGGGAACCATACATAAGTAAATAAAATAAATAATAAAAATACGGTTGTACGTGCGCTGTAGTCGTTTGGAGGGGGGGGGGCGATTGTTTTTAGTATGTATATATGAATAAAGACATGTGCACAATGAAAGTTGAAAACAAATGACCAAAGCCAATTAAATGTGGTCAATAAATAATGTGGACAAAAGTTGAATGAATTTTCCCTCCACGTTTTTCCATTTGAATTTTGTTTGTTGAATTGAGACTCATTTTTCATATAGACAAGTGGACATGTGGAATTCAAAAATGCAATTGTTTTTTGCTACATTAATGACTATATATGTCGTTAATAAATAATTTACTCATCATCACATTCAAAATCCATCAAAATCCATCAAACAAATGTGTGGGCGGGAACATATGAACATGTGGAAACTTGAAATCATTGAACAAAAGAAGGTTTAAAATATATAGCATTCACTGAAAACAAATATACGCACATATATTCCGGAGTGAGAATGAAAGTTTTGTATTCAAATGCAAAATCCATTACTATTTTCCCGCTCAAAATCCTTTTCATATGGATTTTTTTAATCCATATTCAAATCCAACCAGGTCAGGACACTTTCCCTTTACACACATATATATTTTAATTGGAATAATTCAAACAATCCATCAATCATTTCTACAAGAGTTAAATGAGTTAAATGACTAATACATTTCACAGTCGTGACCAAAGTTCCTAACGATTTTTTTGAAGGGCTGTCGCTGTCGAGGTCAATTGAGAGGTCAAGGGGTTTCCTTCTCTCCACCAATTTGGCCAACTCCGTTTGTGAGCAGAACCGGAAGTTCGGAGAGACCAAATCCAAATCCATTCAGCCGCCGCTCAGAACGAAACCACCCGTCATCATTTCTATCCCGTGTGGTTGGCTCCGCATCCCTTCATGTCAGTCCATGTCAACCACAACGCACGATGACCTTTGACCCCGCTCAAATTTTGCCTTAAAAAATGATGCATTCTTCTCGTTGTATTAGGTGGTGACCAAAGTGGATGCACAAGCTTCAAGTCCTGCAATGACCTCCAAAAACCATCCGACACCATCTCAACCACTGGCGGTAAAAATCCTTCAAAAATTCAAAAAATTCAAAATTCCTGAGGATTTTTCAATGTACACAATTTACAATGACTTCCAACTGAAATTGAATGCACACATATAGGGGTGAATCCAGACATTGTTGGTGGAGTGGAGACGAAACCCCATGAATTCCCATCCATCGTCGCATTATACCGGGTGCCACCGGAAGAGAAGCCTGGCCGGTATTGTGGGGGCACAATAATCCATCCTAGCTGGGTCATCACAGCGGGTAAATTCAAATTTCAATTTCAAATTTAAATTCCACTCCTCATTTCCTTTCCCCCCAATTTTCCTTTGATTCCTCTGTTGATCTTAAACAAATCTGTTTCTATATATTCTTGTCTCCCTGGTGGGGAAAAAAGCGCATTGCATGAGGAAAGAAAATACGTTGACGGTGATCGTGAGCGCGGGACAGCACAATCTTTATGTAGCTGAAAACTCGGAACAAAATCGGAGCATCAGCAGTTGGACTCCACATGAAAAATACCTGTATACACATTCGCTATATGTCTGCTTCTATATTTCAAATTTAAATTTTGGCGGGTACAGGTGCACGGGTGATGCATTTATGTATTTCTTCATTTTTCTCTATATTTTTGTTGTTGTCTATATTTATCATATATATATATAGGAAGGAAAAATTCCAGGAGTGGGACATTTCCCTGATTCAAGTCCTCCAGCCCTTTGAATTCAGTGAGTTTGTAAAAGCCGCGCCACTCCCCAAAACAGGTTTTCAAGCCACCGGTATAAAATTATTATTATATAATCTCGCTCTCGTACCACTTAAATTTAAAATGTCAAATGTCAAATGTCAATTTTCAAATTTTCCGCTCGATATTTCTCATTTCTTAATTTCTTAAATTTTCCTTTTGTTGATTTGCGATTGGTGTGGATTTAATGGTTTTGTTTTTTCCATTTGCGGAGGGATGTTGACGCCGGTGGGATGGGGAAAGACGAATGAGCTCATCACTTCTCCGGTCCTTCGAAAGGTCACAATGCCCTATGTGGATGAGGTCAAGTGTCGAAAGGAATATGGTGAGGACAAGATTCCAAACAGTGTCATTTGCGCATCCACTGCGGAGGGCGGGAAAGATGGTACGTCATGTCATCCTGGAATTTCCCACCAAAATTCCTTACATATTGTATATTGTATATATATTGTATATTTTCTCATTCTATATTCCAAATTTAAAAATCCCGCTCCAAGACTCCATTGATGATGATTTTTTTTTTTTCATATGTGAAATTGTTTGGTTTTTTTTATATAGCATGTAAAGGAGATTCGGCAAGTCTTTCCTGTACTAATTACCACATAAATATGTATTTAGCATAAATATCGTCATTACAATTCAAGAAAAAAAAGCGCGGCGGGTTTTCTCATTTAAAAATTGTGTTTTACAGGGCGGGCCATTGTACATGATTAGTGGGGAGGTGCAACTCCACGTGGGGATCACGAGTTGGGGACTTGGTTGTGGACGTACGTTGGTTGAGCATTCACAACAATTATTAGCAGGAATTATCACTTTTCCGGGGGGTGGTGGCGCGAAATCAATTGTACATTTTATTTGGAATATTTGTGTTTGGTTTGCGTGTATTTTATATAAGAGTGAAAGATAAATCTGGTGTCTACACGGAGTCATCGTATTATATTGATTGGTGTGGGAGCACCAGCTCGGATTGTCTCACTTCTCAGTTTCAAGGTGGCGGCGGCGGCGACGGCGGGAGCGGAGGATAATTTAAAAACTTGACCGCTTTTAAAATTAAAAAGCGCTTAAATTGTGAAGCCGCTTTTCACAATGTTCTTTAAATTATAGGAATTAGGAGCACTCGAAATTTAATAAATTATTATGATTCAATATTGCATTGAAACATTTAGATATCCTTGAATTTTTTTTTGGATACTGAATTGTTGAGTTTTCATTCGGAATCCGAATTTCGGATTTCGGATTTCGGACTTGATGGAAAATAACGGGAAATTTTGATTTTTGAGGAGCGGACAGAATTTCAACCTTGACATGAACGCGCAAGCGCAAAGTAAAATTTGAACATTTCATGTATATATTTGATCATGTGTGTGTGTGGTTTCCTTTGTTCAATTAACGTAAATTGGAGATGTCTTACAATGTTTTTTTGGTAAGAGCCCTCCCAGACCTTGCTTGACAAATTCAAGTTTATTCGGCCCCTTTTTTTGGATCATCTTGTTCAGATCTCATTTTGAACTAAGTAATGACGACAAATGACAAGAAAACCAGGACATTTTGAGGAACAGAAAGCATATCGTCTGTTAAGTTCACAAAGGAACTATAACGATTTTCCTTAATTTGCGGAAATGCGACGACTGCGTCCGTCTTTGTGGGTAAAATTCTGAAAAAATTGAGGGTGACAGAAAAGGTCATGGCAGACAATAATGTCGAAGGACCCACAGCTCCATCTCCAGCCATTTGACCTTTGGAACAGGTCAACGAAATTAAGGAAGATAATTATAGCACGTTTGTGAACTTAACGGACGATATTTTAATCTTTAATGCAAACATGTGTAATAAAATATATTTGAAGCAGCTATTTCAATTCCATTTGTAAAAATATGCTGATGACAAAACGATGTTTCCTTTATTTGTCTTTTGTCATCGCCTTCATCATGATATTGGAACATTTATTATTTGAGTAATTGAAGGAGTCCGATCCCGACCACCCACATCGTTTGTGCATTTCCAAAATGATGGAAATGCTCCGATTCCGATTCCGATTTGCTCTGTCCATTTCCTTTGTCTTTATCGTCTTGTGGGTGGTCCTTTTTTGTCACGTGGTGTTCTGTGAAGGTGAAGATGAAGATGAAATTCGAATTGGCTCTTCTCAAAGGAATCTGATGAATTGGGGGGAAGCTAGGTCAATTTTGAGGCCCTCCGTAAACGATCTGAAAGAAACCTTGGACTCCATCAGTCAGGATAATTTCTGTGTCCTTCACTTTGTTCACTTTTCCCATGTCCCTGCTGGGCCGGATTTTCCGCAAGGTTTTGAGCAAGCCCAAGATTTCACGCCAGTCCTCATCAATTTGAATTCAAACGGCTCTTATACCTCACCACTCCAAAAACGAGCGGACTCCTTTGAAAAATCCGTTTTGGAGGATTTTAAATTCCTCAAGTGTTATGTGAACGTGGTGGTGGTGGTGGGGATTGAGGACCTTTGGATTCAATCGATCCCGCCATTTTCAATGGACTGGATTCCGAAAGGAATGACGGACTTATGTTTCAATGTCCCGCAAAGACTGGACACGCAAACCTTCATCTGGAGTAAACTGGACATTTTGATTGTGACTAAAAAGAGTTACAACAGCGCTTTTCTTCAGTTTCTTCCAGAATATAGATTTAAAGCTTTCCGTCCGACTTTTGTTCTCCTTTTGGCTCCTCCCCCTCTCAAAATTGACGAAGTTCCCAGTCTAATTCAAATCAAGGTGAGATTCCAAACCGCCAAATTTAAACGTAAATGGGAATTTAAAAAGTCGCCATTTTATTATTTAACGATTTTATAACAGAATTGGACCTTTTGTCCTTTTTTTTTAGATCAAGTCTAGACTAAATTTCTTGGACGGTGGGTTTTTCTTTTTTGAAAAGAGTCCGGACGCTTTTAAATATTTCGATTGCGTACAATATCGCCAGCGCATGCGCATGCGCAGTGGTCAGTCCTGCTACCCAGCCATGCGGCATGCTTACAAAGAGGCTGAACAGGAAAACCGTCACGTGGCTTTCGTTTGGTCACGTTATTCCGACCACATCAAACCAATGTCAAATCCAGCAAACAGAGTCCGTCATGTCAAATTAAAGGACGCGACGGAATGTTTCCTCCTCTCAACATTCCAGAACTTGACAATGGATTCGAAAAATGGGAAAGACCTCCTTCAAATGATCCGCCTGGAAGATGCTGTAAAAGTGCGAGGGGAAGACCATTGGATCACCACTGAAATCAAAACATACAAATTCATCACGGCGGATCGAGTTCACCAGCTCAAGACCTCCTTTCAAGTCTATACGACGCCCTTCACTGGGGCCGTCTGGCTTTGCATCGGCATAATTTTGGTCATCTCGGCCCTTTTTCCATCGCTTAATATTGTAATCGCTCATCCGCAAAAAGATTGTCATCATTTTTTGTATCATTGCCTGTTCAATTTCGCTTCCCTAAAGCAATTGGGATCCAGTTTCTTCCGGATATTCCGGATTTTGGTGGATCAACCCAACTCAGCTGCTCCGTCATCAAAAACAAAAACACCAACAGAGAATGATGTTTTGATATTGATGGGACGCGGATGGTTCGGGACCATTCTTGGCCTTTGGCTGGCCTTGAGTTTCCTCTTGACGAATTGTTACAGGGCCGTTTTGCATTCGGAATACGCCTTGCCGTATGCCTTTGAAACCGAGTGGAAAAGTACTCAGGAATTCTTGGATCACCGCGGCGGCGGGGATTTCTCGATCGTCCTGAGTCGTTTGAATCATTCCTGTTGGCCAGGAAACGGTCTTCGCCCGCGAACGGAAGCATTCCATCGGCAACTCTCTGATTATTTCCTCCATATCCTAAAAGAAGCCTTTATGACCTGCAAGATCGCCCATCCAGAAATCATCAAACACGACCAGAATCAGCCGATGGATTGGGTCAAATTGACCTTGCTAGGTCACGATGGATGTTCCCGATTTGCAGAACTGAGCGAGCTGAGTAAGAAATTTCGGATGCCCTGTCCAGAGCAAGTCCCTTTGATGGCCCAAAGGGACTTGAGTGAACCCAACACGGTTTTTATTACGCAATCGGAGGATTTTGAATATTTTTGGGGGGTCTTCAAGCGGGAAATGAAGAGGAATTCAAGTCTCAAGTTTTCTCACAATGGTGGCAGTGGTGGTGGTGGAGATGAGTCGGGGTGGATGCGAGAGAGGAAGGGCTATACCCTTTTCAAAGGGGCCTCCACTTTTGAGCCAGGGATCTTGGGGAGACGGATGAATGTCCTGATGGAAAGCGGGATTTTTTGGTGGTGGAGGGATTGGGAGAGGGTTCGATTCCCCTTCAGATCAAAACCAAGACGGAATGAGGGAGAGGAGTCGAGTGCCTTTGAAGACATTCATCAGGATCAAGGTCAAGATCAAGATCAAGCCATTTCATTTGAACACTCGGAAATTTCCATCGTCTTCTCCGTTTGCGGTTTAGGGATTCTTTTGGCCACCATCAGTTTTTTGGTGGAGTTGATGACGGTCCAGTTTTTCTCTGTCAAAAATTCAGTGGGAAAAGAAAGGGAATTTTGATTCGAGCCATTTGTGATTTGAGATTTAAGATATTCTTTGTTGTTTTGTTTTTGAAAATGGAACCTTGTTTATTTTTTTGAAACACACACATTCAAAAATTGTATTTTATGTTTGATGTATTGTCAAAAGTCAATCGAAATGACCGAGTTTATAGACAATGGAAGAGTCTGCAAGCTTCTGTTTTGGGGGGGGGGGGGGAACATTTAAATAGCCGTCCTGTGTTCGATTCCCGCACTCGAAGCGTCCGAATTCCTCCCTTTTTTATATATAGATAAATATACTGTTGTTGTTTTTGTCAGAGGCTTGAATAAATGGGAAGTTGAAGAAGGCATTTAAAAATATGCATATGGCGGGACTTGGGTGTGGTCGTTAAAGTCAATGAAATTGTAATTGTCAAATTAATGAACTTGAAAATGAAAACAAATAATAAAAGCCATATATATAATTACAACATTAAATGTGGTCAATGCAAAAATATAGTGAACAAGTCGAATTTCCCCTCCGTCTTTTTTTACATTTGAATTTTTATAGCTGTATGTGGTCATCGTATGTAATCATCATTTTCTAGTGGAATTCAAAACGATTTATGGCAAGAAATTTCCTTATAAACCCATCAATTTACGATTTAATCTTGATGCAGAACTAAAAAATTGAAGACAAAGAGTCGTCACCATCACATACAAAAAGGAGAAAGAAAAAAATTATTCCGTGAAGTGAAAAATGAAGGTTTTGTTTTCAAATGGAAAATATCTTTTCCCGCTCAAAATCATTTCCATGTGGATTTTCCTATCACTCTCACAAATCCAACCAGGTCAATATACTTTTGTCCTTTCCCTCTTATTATTTATTGAAATATTATAATATATAATTAATTCATTCATATATTATTGTGGGTGCGTTCAGTGAAAAAATAATTTCAAATGTTATTGTGACCGCACACAACGCTGAATTTGTTCATGATATTTATTTTTTTGAAGGGCACTCAAAAAGTCGTCGTCTCCTCTCAACGAAATTGGCCCACACCGTTTGCGAGCAGAACCGGAAATTCGGGGAGACTCAATCCATAAATCCGCCAGTCAAAACGAAACCGCCCGTCGTTCTCATCCCATGCGGTTGGCTCCGCGTCCCTTCATGTCCGTCCACATGTCAACTTTTTTATACATTTGACCTTTGACCTCCATCAAAAAATCTGACCAAAAATAACTTATTATTTATAGGTAACCAAAAAGAATGCAAAATCTTCACGCCCTGTAGTGAACTACAAAAACCCAGCAAATCAAGTGGCGGTAAAAAAAAACATTTAACATTTATAGACATTCAAAATTCCCGGGATTTTTTTTTTCAATTTACATTATACATTTTACGCAGAGCAACTTTTGAATTAAAATTCAGAGAATATCGAGAATTTCGAATCGAAATATATATATATATATGATGGGAAAAAATTAGCAAACATTTTAATGTGAAACAATATTTAATATGCAATCGAATTCTCCCGGGTTTTTCAAGTTTTTTACCAAAGAACATTGATGAGCGGGTTTTTTTAAATATTTGAGTGCATATATTATGTATTTATGTATATAGGTTCGAATTCGAGGATTGTTGGTGGGGATGAGACGAAACCCAATGAATTCCCGTCCATCGTCGCATTACTAAAAGGGACCATGCAATATTGTGCGGGGACAATCATTCATCCGAGTTGGGTCGTGTCCGCGGGTACGTTCAAAATTCAAATGTCAAAAAATTTTAAAATTTTATATGTATTGTGTAGAAAAATTCAAATTCATATCTTGTTTTCCCGCACTAAATTTCCACACGATTATTATGATTGTTAATTTTTGCATATATATAAAAAAAAATACTGTTTTCCTCGCGGGCGCGGGAAAAAGCACATTGTTTTTATGGGATTCCCGGGCCGATGGATAGTCGAGTTGGGGCGGGAGAGCACAATGTTCAAATTGCGGAAAATACAGAGCAAGGTCGAACCGTCACCACTTGGACTCCACATGAAAAATACGTGTATGTGTGGCAATTAAATTCAAATTCAAATGTTACGCCAAACATAATTAAGGCGCGTATTCAGAATTCGAATTCCAAATTCCCTGTATAATCTTTCATTCTATATTCTATTTCACTTTCTCACACACACACAGTGATGGTTATGTAAATGAGTTTGACATCTCTTTAATCAAACTCTCGGAGCCGTTGGTATTCAATGAACACGTGAAAGCCGCACGTCTCCCCAAATCCGATTTCCACGCCAACGGTACATATATATATATAAATCCCTGCGTGCCAGCACACCAAAATATATATTTAAATAATTAAAATTCAAAAAGATTTTCAAATTCCCCGCGCGCGCGGTTGACGACAGTTGATGAATAAGAGTCGTCCTTCTCTGTGTATTTGACACACAGGGACGTTCGTGGCGGTGGGATGGGGAACGCTCTCAAGTGGCTCCCAAACCGGCTCGGTGGTCCTTCGAAAGGTTCAAGTCCCCTTTGTGGACGAAGACAAATGTATTGGGCAATACGGGAAGGACTTGATCCCGCCCAGTGTCATTTGTGCGGGCTTTGAGGAGGGCGGGAAAGATGGTAGTTGTCACATTTCCCAAAAACTTCCCAATTTACCTCATTTAAATTTAAAAATCCCGCTCTTTTTTGTTGTTGTTGTTGTCTTTCTTGCATGTGTTCACATGGATAATTGCCCGGATTTGATTTTTCATTTAGCGTGTCAGGGAGATTCGGTAAGGAATTCTTGCTCAGCCCCACATTTTTTTCAAACACATCATGTGTGGACACACTTTTAAATTGCCTGAGAAAATAAGGCGGGATTTTATTTGAATTTGAATTTTCTGTGCTGTGTGTGTGTGTTTGTGAAATTTGTTACAGGGCGGTCCATTGTATTTGGTTAGTGGGGAGACGCCGGCGGCGGTAGTGGACACGCAGGTAGGCGTTACGAGTTGGGGCGTAGGCTGCGCAGGTTGGAATCTTAATGAAATTGGAATCCCAATATTCACAATTCACAATTAACAATTAACAATGTGTATTTGAAATGTGTGTGTGTGTGAAAGTTCCTTTAAATTATTATGTATTTAATTGTATTATGTATTATATTGCTTTTAGCGGCAGGGAAATCCGGGGTCTACACGGAAACGGCATATTATATTGATTGGTTGACGGAGAAAGTGTGTGGGAGCATCAGCTCGGATTGTCTTACTTCCCAATTTTAAACAACAGCTGCATGACGAAGGGAGCAGTGCGGCGTGTGGAGGGAGCAATTTCAAAGGATAGCTGAAATTCAAATTCCCGCATTTAAAATGCTTTGAAATGTCTTGCCAATTAAAAACAAAAATTGTATTTTTGTAAGTCATCCTGTGTGCTTGTGCCATCATTTTTTTTCTCGATTGAGCGTATACTCGATGATTGTTTTGTCCGATATATATAGGAAATAAATGAAAGTTGGCATAATAATAATTTCCAATGAAAAATTCAAATTCCCTTTTACTTTCCCGCGCTCAAAGTCATTTCTTTTCAATTTAATTATAATTCATTTAAAAGTTCATCTGTCATTTTTGGGTCCATTGACCTGAAATTCATGGGCTAGAAAAAAAGTGGCTTTGCCTTTGCACAACAACTTATTCTGTGGTTACATATTACTATAAACAGTTTATGAAATTGCCGATAGAGGACTCCCTCAAAATTGAATAATGAAATAGCAGAGTTCAAGGGAATCTCTGAAATTCAATGAAACCGTTTCATTCAAACGGAGCTTACGCGCGCGTGTCGCTGTTAAATTGTGCTCGACATTCAAACTCAAATATATATATCGACTTCTATAGATACCATAGTCTCCGGCGGGTTTTCTTATTCACAACCTCAAATTGTTTTCTCTGTATATATATATATACATATATATGGGGTAAACCGTAAGAAAAGGGGCCATATGAGCAAACCTATAGTTTTAGAGTTATAGCGCCTTGAATATTCTCGACTGTTTGGCGCGTAAATACGTTTCTCAATGATTTTAAATTTAAGAGCAAAAATACAAATCATCGATTTACTTTAATTTAGAATTTTAACAACAATTTTAAATTACTTTTGGTCAGTAAAAATGGTTTAAACTTGTCCTAAAATATTCTCCATGTTCTATTGTCCATAAGTATATATGCAAAAAAGCGGTTTTGCTTAAATGGTCCCTATTCTGCCGGTCTACCTCATATAACAAAAGCTTCACCAAAACGAGAGGAAAACTCTCGTATATATATATCTATATAAAATAGTTATTGATTTTAATGATGCAAGTTGTTTATTGTAGCTGCAAAACAAGGCCAAATGGATTTACAATTGCTTCTTATAGTTGTGAGAGCAATTAAATGAATTTAAACTAAGTATATAGTTTGTATTCTGCAGGCTTGTGGGAAATTCGCAATTGTGTGGTTACGTTGAGGAAACAACGGAAAATTCGGTGTATAGCAATTTAGAAAGGTTTTTTAGTTTTTAGGTTCATTCTTTTGATTTGGCTATACAAATGTATATATACCGAAATAGAAAACATTGGAAAATAATTACTCAGCAATTTTGAACGGTTATTAATTGCCTTTTATTGACTTGCAGGTTGAAAATTGTATGTATAGCTGCGTGTGCAAGACAAAAGAACGGGTAATTAATTCCCATTACTTTAACAGCACACAAGTCAACGAAACGACATGGACTTTTTGACTGTAACTCTGACATTTTATTTAAGGAAAATTCCCAATTGGAATTGTGGGAATCAAAATGACCACAAAAGTTTTGTATTGCACAAAGTTGAATTGCCAAAAGTGAGAACCACACACTCTCAAAAGCGAAACCAATTTTAAATAATTGCTCTCGAAATGTCAGAGCAATTAAATATGTTAAATATATATAAGAACTTGACTCCCCACATAATACACACCCGTTGGAAATTCACAATGCGGTTTTCTCATTGAACAAACCACAGAAAATAATGTCAGTCATTTACATATAGCAAGGGTTTTGTGTAAGAATTAATGGATTTCGGGTTTTTCTATATATAGCAATTATATATAAGGTTTTGAAATTTGATATTTGACAAAACTCACTGCGGATTTTCCTACGTGGCGTAATAAATTGTATAGATATAGTTAAAAGTTGAAAATTTGAGTCATTCATCAGAGGGCTTGGGAAGAAAAGACAAGCACGGAGCCGATGCATTTTCAGTATATATAGTGATTTCGAGTGAACGTTCGGAATTTGACTGAGTTTTGCCGCGGGTGGTGGTGCATTTTTGAATTTGAGGTCCAATATTTTAAGGAAAGTTGTATATCATTATGGACAAAGAGAGAAAACTGAGGAGCTATATATATAAAAAAAGCAAGAAACCTCCCAAGTTTTATATAACAGCGTGTGTGCAAATAAAAAACACGCATTTTATTCCTCATTCTTGGGGTTTTGGTTGGTTTACAAAGTGAAAAGGTCTGAAATTACAAGAAATATGAGGAAACATTTATACGTTGTAGAATTCTCAACCGCAGCGAATTGTTTGTAATAAACTAACACAAACTTACAAAACAAAAGAATCACATTTTGAAATATTTTATTGACGAAGGAATGAATGAGGAGCTGTGTGCCAAGTTTCTTGAAATGAAATTCCACTGGACAATTCTCTAACACTGTAAACAAATTAGTGAGCTGTGAATTTGACGAATGAATTAATTGGGCTGGAATATTTATAAACATTAAATGGAAGTTCAATACCAACCGAGGGAACGATGGAAAATTGAATGAAATGGAATAATAAATACGCCAATTCCAAATAATGGACCACAAAGTTGAATATTTCAATTTTTTATCCTTCGAGCTGGAACATTAACTATATAAAGGACAAGTGTTATACAAATCCATTTACTTGTAATCTATAATTGTTATTGTTATTTCCACAGCATCACATGCGAAGTCCTCTTCGCGGTAAACACAGGAAACAAATTGAACGCTCCATCATTTTTCTCCCAGAAAATTAAACAATATTATACCCACAGGCTTCTTAGGTTGTTTGTTGCTTATTGATAGTGGTGATTAAGAAGAAGTTTGTTTAAATATACGACTATCAAAGTATCCAAAGAAAAATGTTGACGCGGTTGGATTTGAAATAGAATTACTTGGCAATTTCCTTCCTCTCAAAAATCAATTTGATTCCGGTAATTATCAATGAATTGGCTGGGAAAATTGAGACTCAAAAGTCCAATTGGAGGAAAATCCATTTCAAGTGTTGGGAATTGTTGTTTGCGAGTCAGCTGATTTGCATCATATTTCGGACTGGACAATCTGCGCTGGCTGGTGAATCCAACTTGGATTTCACACCCATCACGATCATTATTTGTGTGACGTACTTTGCCGTCTTCTCAATCATTTACATCATGTTTGATTCCAGGCTGGATCTCAACATCAAAATCTACAATGAAATCCTCAAAATCCGCGGTACGTTTCAAAATAATTACATAACAAAAGCTAACGAAAAATGAAGGAATTTTACTCTCTGCAAAACAAATTCTTTTCCTCAAGGTGTTTGTGTGTATTTTTTCAGATGAATTTGAGTTGACTCCGCTCACAATTGAAATTGGGGCTGGAGCAGAGAGGAAAACGCTGATGGAGTTCATTATGTGTTTCTTCTCATTTGGCATATATGCCGCTGTCATTGTTATGCCGGGTCTTTATTTCGTCAATCCGGATATTCCGATTCTTTGGATTTCCGTGATGCCGACTGATTCGAGGAATTTCAGGACCATTTCATTGGCTCTTTTCCTCGATACTCTGGCCCTATTTGTTTTATTAATGTGGGGGATTTACATTCTTTTCCTCCTTCTCTCCTCTGTCACGACTCTCCCCGCCTTCACGCAATTCATCATCCGGAAAATCCGGAAGGGTGGGAATTCGAAATCAACGAATGATGGGCGGGAAATCTCGTTTGAGCTTGTCAAGGAAACGTTGATGGATTTCCGAGAATTAGAGACGCAACTCTTGTTCTTCAATATGGTGATGGGCGCGTGATTTGGCTCGTCAAGCAAACTTGTCTGATTCTCTCAATTTCGGGCGGGTTCTCGGCCATTCGGATTTCTCATCAAAATCCACTGCTTGCCATCATCTACGCCATTTGCAGTGTGGACTCTTTAATTGCCTACACTATCGCGTTCCAGATGGCTTATGGAGTGACCGAGAAAGCGGAGGAGCTGCGAAGGGTCATCAGGTTGACATCAACCGGGTTAAAATCCACTCTGGATCGGAGATACTGCGAGAAAGTGTTGAGCTCAATTCCGGTGATGGCGATGAAGTCTAATAGTGAAATATAAATCTATAGTATAGACTCTATACGTTAGCATTTAGAAAACGAAGTTCAATTAAATCTTTTTATAAGTAATTAAAGAAAATTATTTATCAAAAAACAATTTATAATTTTCCCGTCAAGTTTGACAAAGAATTTATTTGGTCCTTTCCAGACCTTCATGTGAAAAACAATAGCCGCGCTAAAATAAAATCAACAAGTTATTAGTATATATATATAGAACCGGAGCATCTGCATGTTTATTAATCTCAATTATAAATTAAATAAATTGCAAAGGAAATTAATTAAATTACAAAATTAGTAAACAAGTATATAGGTCATGTTCATTTTTTATTTTATTAATTCAAGTGGAGAATGCTTTTTTTTGTACTCGTTTCATTTTCTCATTTGGTCTACTGCTTTTTTTGTTGATTGAGGTTTTCATTTGTTTTCTAATAGTCGTTTTCTTTTTTTCGTTTGTCGACTGTTGGTTTTGCTTTGCTTAGTTGAAGTTTTAAATAGGGGGACAGAAAAGGTCATGGCAGACAATAATGTCGCAGGACCCACAGCTCCAACTTGAGTCGTCTGACCTTTGAAGCAGGTCAACGAAATTAAGGAAAATAATTATAGTTCCTTTGTGACCTTAACAGACGATATGTATTTAATTGAATGCGGATTTACAGACGGTGAGTCTTGCGGCGTTGAATTTCATTCTATTTACAATTCTATATATATCGTCCGTTAAGATCCATAACCCTGTATTATCATTTGGCCCCAGAAGGCGAATTTCCGTGCGCGTTCATATATGCTAACGTACAGTATGAGCCTTCCGGGGCCAAATGATAATACAGGGTTATTGGACTTAGCCGACGATATGTACATTCAATTCCTGTCCATTTTCACATATATATAAATCTAATGTCACTTACATAACGTACAATGAGTCCTCATGGATTTTCAAAGGCTCGTCCATATCATCATAATCATATAATATGCCATTTATGGTCATTTGGAGCTTTGGGGGGGAAGGATGATGAAATGAATGGGAGGGGATTAAAAAAGTGTTTGGATGTGGCCGTATATACCAAAGAACATATATTACAATATTTGACAACGTGTTTCAAAAGAAGCTCCCACTTTATTGTATGAGCACAGGGGAAAGTGTATATTTTCTTTTGAGACACTCTTGATTTCTTGGATTTCTTGACATCTGCTGATGGAGACACATGATTGGATTTTATTTAGTTAATTATAGTTAATTGGGGTTAATTGTGAGGAATTGAATTGGTTTTGATATGTTGACGTTTTGATGTGTTGATGGATTGTATTATATAGTGGAGGAGAAGGGCCATTTGTCCATTTGTGGGGAGCGTCCGAATCCGAATGTAACTCGCTTTTTTTACTCTTATTTTGTTTTTGTCAGAGAAGAGTTATTTAAATGAATGTGTGTGGGTGTGGACAGTTGAAGGCATTGACAAAAGACATTGGCTGACTTTTTCTGCGCACTCGTCATCATTAAATATACCATCAATAAAAAATTGGAATTGTCAAATTAATGAACCTTTAAAACTTTTGAATGCACTTTATATCGCAAGTCCATTAAATGAATGAAATGAAATGGTCAATAAAAAGAGCGGACAAAAATATTCAACAATATTTTTTTCCCTCTGTGTTCCGCGCAGTTCAATTTATGTATACAGTTTTTCCATATTTTTTCCATTCAAATGCAAATAAGAAGATGATTCTTTTACCGAAATTGTATAATTATTAATTAATACCAATAATCAGTTTTACTACTCCGGAATTCAAAAGATCCACCAAAAAATTTAAAATTTAAAATGTGAACATTGAAATTTCCCTCGCGGAAAATACTACAGAAAGCGCGGGGGCAAATATTTCAAATAGAATATCGTTTATATATATATATGTATATATATAGAGAGAAAATGAAACTTTCATTTCTAAATGGGAAATCCCCTTTGATTTTCCCGCTCAAAGTCCTTTCCATTTCCATTTCCACTTGGATTTTCCTATCTCAAATCCAACCAGGTATACAAAATTATATACCTTTTTTCCCTTTGAATTCATTAAATAAGTAATTAATTCACTAATTAAATAATTAATTGACTAAGTAAATAATTAATTCATGCACATTCATCAGTGTTCAATCAAAATTCCCCCCCAAATGGTTTTGTGTTGAAGGGTTGTCCATCAGGTCAAGGGGTCTCCGACTCTCCACTAAATTGGCCAAAACCGTTTGTGACCAGAACTGGAAATTCGGAGAGACGCAATCCATTGGGTCGCCAATCAAAGAGAAACCATCCGGCCTTCTCATCCCGTGCGGTTGGCTCCGCGTCCCTTCATCTTCATGTCAGTCTCTATATATGTCATTTTAAATCCCCACGTGACCTTTGACCCCGCTCAAATTTTTCCTTTACAAAAATGATGCACTCTTTGCTCCTTGTTGTGTAATATATATATAGGTGACAAGAAAGGATGCAAAAGCTTCCAGCCCTGCAGTGAATTACATAAACCCGGTACAAAGGCAGCAGCAGCTGACAATAAAAAAACTTAAATTCATTTTTTTTTTGTAATTCCCGCGGAATTGTTTACAATTGAAATATTCGCGATTCCCATCAAAAAACCATGGACAATTGAACATGAAAATACATATTATTATTATGTATTTCTCTGGGCTCATCACGTGTTTGAGCAAGTGACAAAAAAGAATTCAAGCGCGGGTTTTGACATTTGAATTTTTGAAATTTGTCATTTAGGCGTGAGTCCACTCATTGTAGGTGGGGAAGAGACGAAGCCCCATGAATTCCCGTCCATCGTCGCATTATTCAAAGGGCCTTACCAGTACTGTGCGGGGACTATTATTCATCCGAGTTGGGTCGTGTCCGCGGGTAAGTTCAAAATTCAAATGTCAAATGTCAAATGTAGAATTTCAATTTTCAAAGGCAAATTAAAATTACAATTGCACACAGCGCCGTTTGTAAATTTCTCCTGATTTATTTTTTATTTAATCCTTATAATATGATGTTGATGTTTTGAAAATGTGCAATATATAAATGAATGTATACTGCTTTGTTTTCCTCGTCCTGGCGCGGGGGGAAAAGCGCATTGTTATTATGGTTACCCCAATCCGTTGGAGACGAGAGTCGGGGCGGGAGAGCACAATGTTAAAACACCGGAAGAAGCGGAGCAAAGTCAAACCATGACCGTGTGGACTCCGCATGAAAAATTCGTGTAATATGCATCTCACATTATCCACACAATATCTTTGTGGAATCAAATTATTTCAAATCGTCGTTTATGTATATATGTATATAGAAATGGGAAAATAGAGGAATGGGACATTTCCCTGATTAAAATCTCTGCGCCGTTCGTATTCAATGATCATGTGAAAGCTGCGCGTCTCCCCAAATCCGATTTTCGCGCCACAGGTATAAGAACAGCAATTTCAAATTACAAATCCCCCTCCCACTTTTTTTTAAAATTCCATTGTAATGTGTATATGTACTGTCCATTCATATATATAAAAAAGATTATTGACTTTTTTTGGAGTTGGTGAGCGGGTGACGATGGGATGTCCTTGGAATTTGGAAGCGAAAAAGGTTTTGACCTTGGTTTGGCTTCCAAATTCCAAGGACATCCCATCCTCGCCCGCCCGCCAACTCCAAAAAAAGTCAATAATCATAATCGTTTTTATCCGAATGGACAGTATATATATAAAGTTTAAATTTAAATTGAAAAAAACACAAAAAAACACAGGGCTTTTGACAGCGGTCGGTTGGGGGTCGCTATCAACTGGCTCACCCGCGTCCGACGTCCTCCGGAAGGTTCAAGTCCCTTTTGTTGACGATGACAAATGTGGTAGCCAATACAGGAAGGACTTGATCCCGCCCAATGTCATTTGTGCGGGCTATGATGAGGGCGGGAAAGATGGTAATTTTGTCACATTTCCCAATTTACCTCATTTAAATTTAAAAATCCCGCTCTTTTTTTTGTTGTTGTTGTTGTTGTCCTTCTTGCATGTGTTCTCATGGATAATTGCCCGGATTTGATTTTTCATTTAGCGTGTCAGGGAGATTCGGTAAGGAATTTTTGCTCAGCCCCACATTTTTTTCAAACACATCATGTGTGGACACACTTTTAAATTGCCTGAGACAATAAGGCGGGATTTTATTTGAATTTGAATTTTCTGTGCTATGTGTGCGTGTTTGTGAAATTTGTTACAGGGCGGTCCATTATATTTGGTTAGTGGGGCGACGCCAGCGGCGGTAGTGCACACGCACGTAGGCATTACGAGTTGGGGCGAAAGCTGCGCAGGTTGGAATCTTAATTAAATTGGAATCCCACAATATTCACAATTAACAATTGACAATGTATTTGAAATGTGTGTGTGTAAAAGTTCATTTTAATTATTATGTATTTAATTGTATTATGTTTATTGCTTTTAGCGGCAGGGAAATCCGGGGTCTACACGGAAACGGCATATTATATTGATTGGTTGACGGAAAAAGTGTGTGGGAGCGTCAGCTCGGATTGTCTCACTTCCCAATTTGAAACGACACCAATAGCACCAATAAATACAACAACAACAACAAAAATACCAATCACAACAACACCAAAAATGCCAATCACAACAACACCAAAAATGCCAATCACAACAACACCAAAAATGCCAATCACAAATACGACAACAACAACAACGCCACCGTCAGATGGCGGGGCAGTAACCGCGGGTTTCAAAGGATAAAATTTAAATGTCCCGCATTCAAAGCGCCTTTGTACATTTCCTTTTTGTTTTTCATTTTTTTCTCCCTTTTTTCCTGTTTCTGTGTGTGTGTGTATATATAGGTATAGAAAATGCTCTTGATTTTCCTTTTTTTTTGTTGTAATATATAATAATTAATAATTGTATGGTCATTAAAAAATTCAATGACTCTTCTTCATTTCGCGATTGCAGTTTGTTTAATTCAGAATGACAATTGCCATTGGAATGATTAAGTCATTAAATTAATATGTATATAATTGTAATTGCAATATTGTATATAATTTAATTGTAAAATCCTCGTTGAAGGGATCATACATTTTTCTTGAATTATATACTTCAAATGATAGAAATTGTCTTTATTTAATGTCAGTAAATACATATATCGTCAGCTTAGTTCCAAAAAGACCGATTATCATTTTTGTCTGATTCGAAAAGGGCCTATTATCAGAAATCCTTAGTTCAAAAAGGCCAATTATCAGAAATCCTTAGTTCAAAAAGGCCAATTATCACAATTCCTTAATTCGCAAAAGTCCTATTCTCTAATCAGATTCTCTACGGAGACTCGGCCCTTTGCGAATTAAGGAATTGGGATAATTGACCTTTTTTGAATTAAGAATTTCTGATAATAGGCCCCTTTTCGAATCAGACAAAAATGATAATCGGCCTTTTTGGAACTAAGCTGACGATATATATATCATATAAAACGCTGATGGAGTAAAAAATTCTGATGTATATATTTTTAAAAAACGGGTTTTCCATGTCTCACCACACCGCCATATTTTCATTCCAACCAGGCATTTTTTTTAATTACTCAAATATTGTGGAGAGAGAGAAAGGAAGAATTAATTTAACCGCGCAGGGATGTCCTATATATACTGTCCATTCGGATAAAAATGATTATTAATTTAATTTGGAGTTGGCGCGTGGGCGAGGATGTCATGTTATTGGCATTTGGAAGCGAATCCAAGGTGAAATGCTCTTGGTTTCGCGTCTAAATTCCAAGGACATCCTCGCCCACGCGCCAACTCCAAATGAAGTCTAGAATAATTTGTATCCGAATGGACAGTATATATGTCGTGGGTGAGTAGAGGCCTCGGGTCATTAGAGGCCTACCTCGTCCTGACCCGGGTGGCGAGGGGGTATTCTACTGACCTAGGTGGTGGGAGGTTTCTCTTTAGGACACGTATATATAGCCGCTCACTGCACAGCTCTCTTACAGGCATACCAGTCCTCCATATATCATACATAAACGGCTTCACTTTGGAAATTTCCCTTCTCTCCTGCATGTGCCCATGTACCACTCTAAGAAATTTGGAATCCTAATTGTTCACTTTGTCTGTATTCCTTGGTATATTCCCCATTCACGTAATGTATAAGCCGTATCCTTGGGATTACCATAGATCTGAATCCAGGAGATTACGCACGTCAGGAATCCTCAGGATTGCAGCATTTGTAATCCCAGCTATACCACATACGAAATCATGTCAATTTAAAATAGCACATCCTTGGGATCAATTTTGAAAGAAATGCTGTCGATTCAGAATACCACATCCGTGGGATTCCTGTAATGGAATCACTTGGATTCATGAACACCGGAATCCAAGGGATTACGGCGGGTGTATATACATGTAAGGGGACAAGTTGTAGATCCAATTCTTTTGGATTAGGATTACGGATTACGGATAATATAATCGTCGAGAGTTGTAAATTGTCATTTACTTGGTCATGGACCTATAAGTTAACAATTCTACTGAGGTTGAGGTTGAGACTCGACATATAATATTGAATGTACTCTCCATCCACGCAAAATCTGCATTTTAGTTTATTCAAGGAAGCGCGAAGAATACGCTTCAAACTTCCGACCAC
>JAIUND010002578.1:0-21362 GCA_034699125.1 Gisinianus flammeolus
CGAGAATATTCAAGGCGCTATAACTCTAAAACTAGGTATGCTCATCTGGCTACTTTTCTTACGGTCTCACTCATATAATTATATACGATATTTAAATGGAATAAACAAAATCCACACGCTTTAATTGTGAGTAAATAGTAAAAATTCTCAGTCGACAGTTTTTTTAGCATCATTGAAAAAGTATCTCTTGTTCACATTTGTTCATTAAGCTTCGATCTTCGATCCGCAGATTATTTATATTTTGACATTCATTTTTGGTACTTGAAGTATATACAAATTGTATAATACAATATATATATTTTAAATAGTTATAACTTATAACTGTCATCCGCATTAAATAATTAGTCAGTAAATATTTTTCTTATCCGTATATACAAAAATAAACATTGTAGATCGCATTTGTCATTTTTCTTTTTCTCAAAGATCAATATATCCAGATCACATTCATAAATATTTCAGAGTTTTGTTTCATATTTAAGTTATTATAAAATATGTGAGTGCACCATTTACATTTACGTTTGAACTTATGACTTAACTATTTGGAAATGTAGGAACGAATTGCAAAATCACAATACTATATATAATGAAAAGATCTTAAATGATAATTATTAATTAACAAGATGAACCAAATTATGGTCGTTTGTACAAAAAAAATCAGCTCATTCGCATAGATTATATAACAAAAGGATTTATGCCTGTGTCGAGAGCCTCCATTTGGCGACATGTGTACAAATGAAAATATATAGGTATGTATATCTATAAATACAAAAATGATGAGACGATATATATTTAATATAAATTCATAAATATATAAATACCTACACATAAATATGTATAGGTAAAATAATGTGCGTAATTATTTCTTGACTCTTTGTACATTTCTATATAATATTAATATAAAAAATATAAAAAAATAAAATGAACAGGTATAAGATATTAATGAAGAATGAGTCAATGAGGAATATTTACTTAATTAATCATGAATGAGATTAATGATTAATCTGGATCCGAACGACGTTCATGTTGGGAGAGGAGAGATGCGGAATTGGATGGAGCAGACTCTTCGGTCTCTTCTTCTCCATGAGTATCCGCTGATGGACCATGTTCCAAATTCATATAGACGACGAGACTGCAACGCTCAATAATTTCATCAAGTTTATATCGAATGGTTTGGAAGTCGGGACGACATGGACTCATCTCTTGCCAACATTGACTCATCAAACCATACAATTCTTCAGAACAATTCTCAGGTTGAGGCATTCGGTAGCCAGATTTTATTAGATCAAAAATCCGACTGTTTTCAACTCCAGGATATGGATTTCCCCCAACTGAACAACAAAAATTGACACACAATTCACATCATCTCAATTATATACACCGTAATCATCATCATCCATATGTGTACAAAATATGAAATGGATTTCTTCTATGTACATACGATAATACGATATTATGTAATAGATATTTCATATTTCACTTACAAGTCACAATCTCCCATAACAAAATCCCGTATGACCATCTGCACAGCACCAGACAAACACACACCACACAGAAAAAGAACAAAAACAAAGATGAAATCCTTCACACTCGACAAACACAAATCCTTTCAAAATATCTTGTAATCTCTCTATATATTCTATTTATACGATAGTAATCTGATGAAAACAGCTCATTTTGAACTGGATTTGATTTTGATTATGCAAGCATTTCATAATAAACTGACGATGAGAAACGCAGACGCCGATTCTGATTCTGATTCTGATTCTGATTAATCCAATCCATCAACCTTAAATTTCCAGTCTACAAACTACAACTACGTATATATATATCTGTATATTTTATACAAACAACAACTCACATTCCCTTATTTACAGTCTACACAGCACTCGCCTTAAAATTTTCACAGGCAGAAAGAAAGTGACTCTGTGAAATCACACGCTACAGGGAAAAATCTCCATTGCTATATAATGATGAGAATTTCCGGGGTTTCTTATTTATTTCTCTTTTTTTTCTGATGATCAAAAAAAACTAAAAATAAAGATTCCACAGAGAAAAGAGACTTAACTATATAGGGAAATTCTAACTAAAATCCCACTCTTTTTCCTTTCCTCGCATTTGTACAGATTATAGGTATACATAATTACATAATAAATACATTTATTTAAATGAGGAGGAGTGAGGATGAGTGGATTCAGTATAAACGACAATTTCCATCATCCCGAAACTATACAAACACGATGCAAATGATTCCATTTTTTTTGTTTTCCTTTTTCCTTTTTCAATTTCCCTATGCTCCCCGTCGTTTTTTTTTTTTTGCTCGAAGAGGATAGTCTCATAACGTGTCTGTCTGAACATTTGACTGTAACTTTGAAGGGAAAGTTTCTCCCCCGCGAGCAAGGAGAGTTTAGTTTATCTCTTTTCCCCATATCTCACGTTTCGTCTCTTAAATTCTCTCAAGTGGAATTTGGAATTTGGACTTTGGACTTTGGAAACTAGAAACCGGAAATTGGATCAAGGTGAAAGTGAAAGTGAAAGTAAAAGTGGGGGGAGAAAGAGGAAGAAAATATTGTGTAAGTTCAATATTTTTTAAATAGACGGCTCCCACACGCATTGCCATTCCCTCGGTGTATCCTCATTTTAATGGACTTTTCAAAAAACTCTATAATATTTTATGGAAATATTGGAAAGATGGGAGGGGGATCATTATTTAAAGATTAAAGATTGTGGAATTTGAAAAGATAATAATTCACTTTGTTATTCCTCCTCAGGGCATGATTTAATTCGGGGAACAAAGGGATAGAAGATCTTTCCCCAAGGGAGGAAATTACAATGACAAAATGACAAGTTGATGAAAATCCCCAATTTTAATGAGCTGGCTGAGGCAAAAGGTGGAAATGTTTCCGCTCGAGCTCACTGTGATAACAAAAGAGGATCAAAGAATCTTTGAGACACTTCTTTCAGACTTTCATTGTGTTATCCAGTAAATCTTCTATTTTTTTGTCGTCTCCATTGGTGACGCAATCGGATCGGATTGGAAATGCGGGTGGAAATGGAAGTGAAAGTAAAAGTAAAAGTAAAAATGGGTGAGGGAAAGTCAAAGGAGTAAATTGAATCGGTTTCAATCTCTGATTCTCTCTCGATGATCGAGTACCTGTGTTTTATTTATTTATCTATATATATTTCTATTTGTAGTGTTCGTTGGAATTGGAAGTTTGAATGGAATTTAGGAAGATGAGACTATATACACACACAGAGATTCACTTGACTTACACATCGGATTTGGTGGTGTAGACTTCTTGGAGTAAACATTCGAGTGCGAGCCATTTCACTGGGATTTTCCCATCCGAACTCTTTTTGTACCAATTCTGCTCGTAGACGTCCCGACTCAAACCGAAATCCGCTATTTTCAGTGTTCGATTCGAGGAAATCAAAACATTGCCTATGACAAGACACACGCAATTAAAAACAAAAAAAAAAAAATACATGTACATATAGAGAAAATCCTTTGATTCAAATCATTGACTCTTCATTTCCCAATTCCCTATGTAATAAAGTAATAGATAAGAAAAAATGGTGCTTTTTTTGTGCAGTTTTTGGTGCTCATTTTTGTTTTTTGCGACTTACGAGCTGCCAAATCTCTGTGGACAATCTTGTTTGACGATAAAAATTCCTATATCAGTTAAAAAACATCCCACGCATGAATTGAGGAATTGAGAGAGAGGTTTTTTTTTAGGGGGGAATGTCAAAATCCCAAGGATTTTTAGGAAAACTTGAACATTCAAGGGAGTTCACTTCAATTGCCATTGCAATTGAGGATCATCCAATTTAATACATATGAACATGAGGACATTTTGTACAAAAGTTTAAACTAAATGAAGTTGTGGATAAGAAAACCCGCCACATACCATTTTTCACTTTTTTTGCATATTAATATGCACAAAAACATGCACAAAAACTATTTTATGCAAACACAGTTAGAAATTTGTAAAAAAATTTGCAAATATTTTTAATTAATTTACAAAGTTTATAGTTGAATTCAAACAAAATATATGACGATTTCTTGATTGTGATTTTTGTAATTACAAAATCATCGAGAAACGCCGTCGGCGCCAAAGCGGCAAAAAGAAAAATTCGAATATTGAATATCTCGACTTCTATATAGATAGTGGTATGTGGCGGGTTTTCTTATCCACAACTTCAAATATGTATATAAAGGATATATTTTTGATGTGTGTATATGTGCATATAAATGTGTGTGTGTACTCACCATTCCGCAGGCGATTTGCCTCGAGTATGAGAGAAGATCCAGCTCGGTGATCTCTTCCGGTTCGCTCCGATTCCCAATGAAATACACTTCGTTGGTCACCATCGTCATCCGAACCCGAACATCTAAAAATCCCCCCCACACACACACAGCCACAGAATATATTACACAAGAAGAAAACCATCAACTCTCAAGGTCTCTCCGTCCGTCATTTCTGTACTAATGGAGATGGATTTAATGATTCAATGATTTTACACACACACACACACACACAAACTCAAACTGTTTTCTATACTCGAATTCCGAATTCGAATTTCAAATTTTCCAGAGTGTTCAATTCAGTTCATCAAACAATAAATTAAAACTTTCTTGGGCCTTTCAGATTTGACTTTTTTGGTTCGTAAAATGAAATAAAACAATCCCCTGCTGTGGATTTCAAATATTTTCCAAAATCTTCTTCCCCCACACCCCCAACAAAAAACCAACACAACAAATTACGACGCACTCAAGTGCAATGCAATATGCAATGCAATTAATTAACTAACTTTGTTTGACCATGGAAGAAAAGTTTTGCATAACAATAAGTATATAAATATGAGTACAGCAAGAGAGAGAGAGAAAAGAAAAACAGAGAGAGAAATCGGACAAATGATGATTGTGAATGCACAGAAATGACAATGGAAATTGATGAGAACAAATCCGGTCGCTTTCAGTTTCCTCATCAAGTCATTGTAATCAACTAATCAACTTTCTCTCTTTCTCCCTTTTACTGCTTCACTCCTCGTGTGTTTTGTGTTTTGTGTACATGATTCAATCAACTACACGTTTAAAAACAATCACAATCAAAACTTGGTTGAGACTTGAAAGCCCACGCTACACATGTGCTTTCCCTACACTAATTTCACTCAATTTCAATATCGTACATTTGAGATTTGAGATTCAAAATCACATCGAATCATTCGTACAAAAAGAAGAAAAACATTGGAAAGGAAACTGCTGAGTGTGTAAACAAAAAGTCAAACGCGTCAATGGACATATTATGGAAGATAAATGTATATAAAGCTTGAAACTAAAAAATATCCCTGTGAATGTGCATGATGGAATTGAATTTTGAATTTCAATGTGTATGTATGTAAAATCAATAATCAATAATCAAGAACATGTAAGATATTTGAAAGAACGTACCATTGCTCAAGGAACTTGGTCCAGAACTCTCAAAGGATTTGGTATTTGAACTATTCGGCGAGAAGCGACGTCCACCGTAATTTGCTCTCGCATGGGATACCTGTGTCAATGAAAATTGTCAAAAACCATAGATGAAGGAAATCCGTGTGTGGAAAATCATGAGGGAATTCAATATTACGTGAAGACAATTTGGGATTTGAGATTTGGGATTTGAAATTGTCATCATAATCACATTATGATAAATTAATGAGGAGGACAAAAGACAAAACAGGGGAATTTACTTTTGTTCATTCATGTGATAAAATCGAGAGAAGAGACACATTTCAATGTTGAAAGTCTAATCTCAATTGGAAATGGAAAATGCAAAAGGGGATTCCCCCTCAAAAACCTCAAAAACATGAGTGAACGTTGGCAATTTCCTGACCACGATGGCCACAAAATAGCCGAAATTCGGAAATTCAGAAATTAGGAAAGTCGGGATTTCCTTTTTGCGCAATCGGGATTTGTGATGTGTTTTCGTGTGCGTGTGTGTGTGTGTGCGGGCACCATCAGAAATTCCACTTTGAACTTGTCCCCACAATTCCCACAATGGCGGTTGATGTACGTAAGAGTCTCATTATAATTTGATTGAAAGCTGTCGAGTAATTAACAAATCGGGATTAATAGTAGACTGTGAATCTCTTTTTCATCCGCATCCTCATCAATCCACTCGACTAATCGTTCAGGACAAGCAAAGTACGAATACGAATACGAATATACGAATACGAAATTTTACATGTGCACACACACACACACACACACACACAGACGGTAGAAAATACGGGTGGGAAAATAAAGGGGCAGAGTTCTTGGAACTTCAAACTTGAAATGTCTCGTTGTGTTCCGGCATTAATTTCTGATGAGCACAATTTCTTACAATCTGAAAAGACAACAGCAGCCGACGACGACGACAGTGGAGTTCACTGATCGTGTGAGCTGTTGACTTGTGGGTTATGTATTCAAAGTATGTATTAAATCTACGCGGGAAGACGAAGACGAAGACGAAGACGAAAACAAAGACGAAAACAAAGACGAAGACGAAGATGTGTGTGATCGTGTGATTATGGAAATTGATTTAATGGGGATGGACGAATGCGGACAAACCTTTCGGAGATGAGACTGAAGGTCACCACCGTGACAATATTCGACAACAAGAGCTGGAGTATGCGTTTTGACGATCCCCACCAGCCCCACCACATGTTTATGTGGATCCAAATCCTTTAAAATATTAAATTCCTCCCAGAATTTTCCAGAATCCGTTTCATGATCCGGCGCATCTGCTATATTCAAAAAACAATATGTACAAACAACAACGACCAAAGACAAAATTATTTAATGCGTTTTCAAGTACATAAACTATATGTACTTAATGAGACACTGTTTGCACATAATACATATTTCAAATGGACGGGCGGACGGACTGGAGACTCATTTAATTATTCAATTAAGTGAATCTGAATTAGCTGAGGGGAAACGTGAAGGCTTCAAAAAAATACTATGGAATTTTCAATTAGGAGTCTCAACACTCAACGCTCAACAACTCAACAACTGAAGAACATTCAACAGACGACATTCGACACTTTGAGATGTATTTTTCTTCTCGTGTTTCTTTCCTCTTCGTGAGCTTCAGAGTTCTTTTTGGAATTTTGGAATTTCAAAAGGAGAGAATTAAAGAGAGAGAGAGAGAGAGAGAGAGAAATAAATTGTGAAATAATTTCCCTGTTTCATCTTTATATTTATGATTTTTTCCTGTTTCATCTTTATATTTATGATTTTTTCCTGTTTCATCTTTATCTTTATATTTATGATTAAATGACGAGCTTGTAGTTTTAGTTTTAGTCTGAGTCTTTTCCTGTTCGAGAGAGAAAAACCAACTGAACACTCATTTGACCACTTATCATTTCCATTAGAGAACATCGAACAAAACGGAACTACTCGGAATTCCTCTCTCTTTTTCTCTCACTTTCTCTCTCTCTTTTCTCTCTCCCTTTGAAATGTCTTTCAAGTTTGGTATTTCAGTGTTGAGTACACTGAAGAAAAAAGGGAGTGATAAGAGAGAGGTGGAATCGTCTGCATTATTGAGCATTGAAGGGGGGAAAGTATATACAGATAAAAGAGAAAGGGAAACAACTTCAGAGAGAAAGAGAAACTGGACTTATTCCAAGTCACGTCCCGGGCTGTTTTTTTTTCTTTACAATATTGCTCTTCCTGTGACATCAGCATCAGAAGCTCCAAATACACAACAGTTTTCTCCTTCTCTTTCTCTTTCTCCTTGAACATCTGCGGGTGCACTGAATCGTTCACTCGCACACGGAAGTTAGTCAAACTCAAACTGAAAACTCAAACTTCCTCATTACCCATAACATAATGACTTTCCCTTTTTGTTTTATTGCTCCAATTTTTCCACAAGGAAATTTCACAAGGGAATATATTTGAATGTGGGGAACCAAACCAAACAAAAGTTTGGACCAAGATCCGACCTTGAAAAAGTTATACATACAAATATATATAAAAAAAAACCCTTCTTTTTTTTTTTTTACTTACCACGGAGTGTCTTGACGGCCACCGTGATTTTATGTCCATTTTTGTACAGGAGTGCTTTTCGGACGAGACCAAAAGCTCCTTCCCCAATGACACGGCCCAACACCAAAGCTCCCGACGAGATTTCATATTTGGATGCGTACTTGTCCTCCGTCGGATCCACTTGAATGATCTCTTTGTCCAGTTTCTATGGGGAGTGACAGACAGACAGACAGACAGACAGATAAACAGACAAACAGACAGCATAAGAAAGGAATCAAAATTTGTGTCAATCAGAATCAAATCAAATCTCAATAATAATAATCATCGTCAGCATCAAATACAAAACAAAATCCTGCAGTACGAACAATCAATATGTCATTGTCATTTCATGCTTCGTGGGTGGGATGTCTTAGAAAATCAGTATGAGCATTGTCAGTTGTCAGGGACCAAGGAAATTGAGCTGAGCCCACATTTTCCCGGGGAAAACTTCCAATTTTGTTTAATGTATTTTTTTTCTTCTCCATAATAATATATTTTTCTTTTTCTACATATTATTATGTAATTCCTTCAAAATGACATCAAACGCTCCCCCATGTTTTTTCTGTGTGTGTGTCAACGTGTAGGAAGTAGGAAATGCACAGGGGAAACAAAACTACGGGGGACGAGTACAAATAAATTCCCTCGAGCTAATTTACTAATTTGTAATTTGAATTTTAAGCTTGTGAAACTCCTCCGTCTGGACTTGACAGTTTTTCGACAGATATATCGTGTGTAGTTTCTACAAATTGAAAGGGAAATGAGGAAAGTTCATGTCCATTTTGTATTTTGTTCTTCTCTGAATAAATGTGTAATTCAAATCAGTTATAAAATGATGCAGATTCCAAGCGAGTCTTGGTACGTTTTATTTCTTGGTACATGGTCACAAGGAATTATACGATATGTTGTGTACTGGTAGCCCCTTTCAATTTCAACAAGGGAAAAGTACGATATATGTCGTAAAAGTACAAGTACAAGTACAACTACAGATATATCTGTATTTTCGTTGTTGAATTTTGAAATTCGAATGGGGATAAAAGTGAAAACTATAAACTAAACTATAAACTTACCTCAAAGTACTCGTGAAGTTGTTTTTTCCTTTGAAGTTTCTCTCGGTAGTTTTTGAGCCAGAATATAATCGTGCCCATCATCCCAATAAGGAGGACAACAATGGACGGAATCCAAATCTTCCCCAAAAATCCAGCTGGCGTCTCTGTGTGTGTGGAAACAGCACAGCAACCACAACAAACAACAAACAAACACAAATACACGGGAAATTCAAAAGATATCTTAAGGATTGTCAAGCACGCAAACTTATACAGTAAATTTTGTATCAATCATCAATCATCATCCTCATCATCTTTTTCATCTTTGATCTCATCTCATCTCAACAAGGACTAGAATTTTTATCCCTTGAAGTCCTCGTTTTCATGGATGCTCAATAAGCTCAACAAGTCCTCCAGACGTCATATTATCGTATCATTACATGCACAGTCGAACATTTGAATTGGCCATAGGAAAAAGAAGAAAGAAGTCTCACAGTTTCTTTCTTTTTTTAACGACAAAAACGATGACAAATTCCGACGGGGATTTCCTCGTCTTTCATTTCATTGCATCCATTTTCATATGAAAATATATTTGATGTCCTTACCGGGTTCTGGGTGGTTGAGACGAAAGATGGCCATTTCCGACACGCCGCCCTCAGTCACAGCTTGAAGAGACACTTGAATGTTCCCTTTGAAACTCATGTTCCGACTGTCAATCGACCAGGACGTGAGATTCCCACTGATCCTCCGGCTGTACTTGGATTTTTGAATGGGATGAACCGTAAATTCATCCGATGATGATGATGATGATGATGATGATGATGATGAGGAGGAGGAGGAGGAGGAGGAGGAGGAGGAGGAGGAGGAGGATGAGGCAGAAGAAGAGGAGGAGGATGGTGAAGATACAGCGACGGAGACAGGTGACGAAGATAAGGAAATGGATGAGGAGATGATTGGACTTGGGATTTTGGAGGTGGATCGTTGTGGAACATACTCAATTAGACTCACCGTCAAATTGTAATGATCTATTGTATTGGTCAAGTTTGTATATTGTGGAGATTTCCATTTGATATGCAGCGAATCCTTTGAGTCTTTACTCGCCGTCAAATTGACCGGTTTGGGTGGAGCTACAAATTCACAATTCACAATTCAAATTCAAATGTAAAAATCAAAATACAATGTTCAATGTTCAAGTTCAAATTCAAATTAATTAAAAACATGTCATTGTGCCTAAACATTTCTCTCCACGTTTTATTACATTTTCTCTCTTCCACATCTCAACATCTGCACCATTTCATCATTTCACTTTCTCTCTCTCTTTCTCTCTCTCTTTCTCTCTCTCTTTCTCTCACTCATTTGAAATTCTCACACTCGCACATTCAAACCATTCAGAATTGCGCACTTTCTCTCTCACTCTGCTTTCACTCTCACATCATTTCTCCGCGTATACACAATACAAAATCCAGACGAAGAAGAATGTGTAATATCTGTAGATATAAAATATTAAAATCGTGAGGAAAGTGCTCTCAATTAAATGTTCAAAATGTCTACTGGAAGTAACTGAAATAATTAAATATACGATGTACATAAATAACGCGGGAGACTTGAGATTTCGAGGAATTAATTATTTCATTTATTTCCGAGTAGACATTTTGAACATTTAATTGAGAGCACTTTCCTCACGATTTTAATATTTTATATCTACAGATATTACGATACATTCTTCTTCGTATTTCGTATGTATTTTGTAATTTTGTACACGTGGAGAAAAATGAAAGGGGAAAACCCTATGGATATGTTTTAATTTTAGTTCATCAATAAGTGCACAACTACAACTGTATATTTTAATTCATGGTAAAAGCGGAAACCAATAAAAAAAACAAGAAACTTTCGTTCAAGATACATTTTCTCCGAATGATATTTACAATTTACATGTGTGTACAAAGTTTGGTTGCATGTAAATGTAAACACTGTGGGAGCAGAGAAATATCAGAAATTAATATAAGAAATGGTGGACTCACGGCAACGTTTGAAGCTTTGAGAATGGATTTCGAGGCAACTGGGGACACGGAAAGAGTAGACGGCCGCTTCAATCGACTCTTTATCCCCAAATTTCTCAAAAATGTGTATCGTGTAATTTTTCCCAAAATTGAGCTTCACTTGGATCGTCTTCCAAAATGCCTAATTAGTAATTAAATTCATTAAATCCCCGCTCAAAACAATTACAATTACAATTAAATGATGGAATGCTCGATTTAAGTGAGAAATGTTGTATTTAGGTCAAGAACAAACACACAGCAACAACCAAGACAAGAACAAAAACAAAAAACATGCTCTGAAATGCAATTTGAACATTTCTAAGATATTTCCGTATTTTCCACATTTTGTATACATTTCTCTGTGGCAGTATGGAATCATTTGATTTGGATTAAATTCACAAACGTCCAATGAAAACGACAAACTAGTAGTTTGAAACCATGTACAAACGGAGGACGAGGCAAAGGAAATGAAAAACTGAGAAATCAAATGGCAAAAGAGAGAAGAGAGAATCGATTGGATGTGTGAACTCACGCGAGCTTCATAGATTTCATAGTCATCTTCATCCTCTTCAAAAAAGAAAATGTTGTAGTGACAAGATGCATTTGAGCCGGATCCACTTTTCCAGCGAATCTGAAGTTTAGTGGAATTTGACATCCCAACGGAAGTCAAATTAAAATTAACTGACACAATTGTGGCTCTTCCTGTCTGCCTGGCCAACTCATCTGCAATCATTATTCAAAATTCATAATTAAAAATTCAAAACAGTCATCTTTAATTATTTTCAATGTCTCGTTTCCACACCCGCAGTATTTACAAATGTACGAGTCCTTTTCATCCCATATATGTACCTTTCTTCTGTATTCTTAATGAAAAACATATCAAGTCGGGTGGAAAGAGATTCAGGATGGGATGATTCATTATTACGACGATGATTTTCCGTGTCAAACACACATCAAAAGCATTAAACATTCCAAAATATTTGTGGTTTGTGGTTTTGTTTTTCTCCCGAAATGTGAGCTGCATGCTCAATTGCTTAATATATACTTAGTTGTAATTGATTTGAATATTTAATGAGATTCTATATATATATGTATAGAATTCAAATTCACAGGAAGGGGATTCAAATTGGCTGAAAGTTGAAATATATAATATATTATGGAAAAATGTGTACTTACTGTAGAATCGGATGGGGGTGAGAGTTTGCCTTGGGAAGATTTTGGTGGGGCTCACAGCTGTGATTCGGATACTGTAGAAATGATTCTCTTGAAGTCCATCATAGCGTTTGAACCAGGAGTCTGTGGCCAGGATATTTGAGTAGTCCGTCTCCCAAATCCCATCCACTGCTTTCTCCAACACGAACACTCGCGGGATCCAATCCGAATTCTCTCTACATCCATTCCCATTAATTCATAATTAAAGAACCATTTAAATTATTTGATAGTCAAACAATTCATTCCTGGTAAAAAAGTCTCCATTTTCATTTTCATTTTCATTTCAAATTTTTAAACCCCAAAAGTTAAAAAATAAACTCGAGAATTCTTCAAGGAAAATGTGTATGTGTTGTCATCATCGAGCTGAGGAAAGATCAAGATTTCTAATGAAAACGAAGATGAACATGAAGACGGATATCATAAATATAAAGAGATTCTATAAATATCATGCGGACTGTGTTAAACCTTGGCCAACAGTAACACATGGCCTGCTCAGATTTTCAAAAAAAAGTTGTTTAGCGGGGAAGGCGCCACGCATCGGTCTGCCTATCCCTCAACAAGGCAAAAGTTCTAACTATTCTTGATAGAACGCACCACGCATCGGGCTAAATTGCCTTTACCGTATAAGCTGTTATAGAACCCCCGGGGTTGTATAGGATTTCCCGATACACTCCCACACATGCTTTCAATGACATTCTGTGATTTGAATTACATTAAAAATCATAGATTTTAAGAACCCTCTTATAAAACCCCACCCTGCTATACATCCCCTGGGGCTCTATAACATTTTCAAAAACAACCCCTGGGGTTCTATTATAGCTTGTACGGTACTTACATGTACATGTACATAATAAGGATTTTTAGTTCTCTCGTTCACCACTTGTGCAATGTTGAAGATGGGCAATGAGCAGGCCATGTGTGTTACTGTTGGCCAAGGTTAAACTCTAAATCCTTTTTCCATTGCTAAAATAAATATTTTAAAAGACCCTTTGAATATTTTATTTGATAATCGCATTATGATTCCCAGCCCACACAATATCCACAAACTCTCTATTTCTCTTTCTCTCTTTTTTACTTTCTCCTTTCAACTTTCACTCTCAACTCTGTCAAGGAAGAAACGGAAAGTATCAAACTATATGGACAAAAGACAAAACCTATATACTGATTTATTATTTATTAAATAATTCCTCTCATCTCATCTCCAATCGCAACTTCATTCCCCCCCCCCCCCCATTTCCTTCCCCATTAAATCCTTTGTTTATTTTGTTGTGTCTCCTTGAATTGTCAGAATTTGGGGATTTAGAATTTACAAAACGTGGGGATTTTTTCTCCTGTCCCCTCCATCTCAATATTTATAATGTAAATGTCAAGTCAAATGCGGAATCCTCTCTGTGTGTAGCGTACAAAAAGACAAGGTAAAAGCTCACTTTAAATTATAGACGAGGTATAATCAAGGTGGACAAAAGTGACAAGACAGACAATGTCTGTATAGAGAAACGAGGGATTTTAATTGTAAGTATTAACCAAATACACACACAGATTTTCAATGATCCCAACGACTACATTTCCTCTCATCTGCATATTTGTATGAACATACATATTCAAAAGTGTGAGTGAGTGAGTGCACTTTCCTGTTAAATAAATAAATAAGTATACAAGAAGAGCGGGCAGGAAGAACTTACACGGTGATTCGATGGAGAGTGTCAGAGTGATTGTAGTCCCAACGAAATACAGCATCAAATTCCCCATTCCCACTTCCAGAATTTGAGTTGGAGTTGAAATTGGAATTGGAACTGGAACTGGGATTGTAGCAATGGAAAAGAGGAAATGGTTCATCATCATCCTTCTTCATCATCATCTCGGATGGATTCACATCCGATTCGGATTCGGATTTCGATTCAAATCCCGATCCCGATTCCAATTCCAAATTGAAAGGTAAATCCTCCTGTGGACAATTCTTGAGCTCCTCGCACTCTTTCGCCTGTCAATGTTCAAAATTCAAAACAAATGTGTCAAACAATATTAAACAAAATGGTTCACAATCATTTTCATCTCTCGGCTATTGCATTTGCATTTGCATTTGCGTCATCATTCATTCTATCGTATTTTTTTAATTTCTCTCTGTTCATTCATTTGTGTGTGTGAGACAAGTTTTGAGTTCATAGTTCATGCGGCGAAGGGACGAGAAAAAAGATCAATGTGGAAAAAGAAGAAAAATGTGGGTTTTTTTTTTGTTTTTTGCTCCTTGTTTTGATATTTCTTTTGTTTGCTCTCTATTAAAACTCTCGACCGTGTTTATTTTATTTTCCTTGTGGTTATATATTCAAAGTTTCAGAGCTCGTCAGATTCAAATTCAGATTCAGATTCAGACTCATGAGGAAAATGCAATCAGTGGAGCAGTTTTGTACTGTACATAACCTATTTTGTCTTTACGAGGGAGAGAATTATTCAAATTAATATGCTACATATTTCCATTGTAATTAATTACAAGTCATTCAAGTAATTTCTCTAAAGTGTTTAGTTTAGACTTGAGAGCAGGGAGAAATAATATCTGTAATGAAGAGTTGTTTCCACTTCCACGCCATGGATTTTGATTTGAACTGTCTACATTTTATAATAATTTTGTATTTTTGTACATATTTGTTTTTTGTTTTAGCCTTCCCCAAAAGTCTTCAACTTTCTGAACAAATCTGCATGAATTTAAGCCCACTTTTAAGCCCTCAGAGAGAAAACCAAACCAAACCAAACCAAACAGAGCACACGCCTTGTTCCATTAGCTTGAAAACGAGAGAGATGAGAACGGAAGTGGAAATAATGAGTGTGAAAATCTATATTGGGTGAACAAAGGGTCAACAAACGGAGGAGGATCAAAATGTTGTTGATTGTTGTTGGTTGAGAGGAATCATCTGATTATCCACAGACAAAAGAACCAATTATTTCCATATATTTATATGCCTCTTCACAAAACATTGAGAGAATTATAAGTAGATTGTAGAAGGCTTTGTAAATTCAATCGGGAAATTGGATTGGAAATGTTGGAAGCTGCAAGTTTCTTCATTCTATTTGGATTTAGAAACCGGAATTTGTTTAGCCCCCCCCCCAAAAAAAAAATATCCGAGAAAAGAGTCAACGATCAACATTCAAAAGGGAAAAGTGAAAAGTGAAAGCAAACAGTGCAGTGGAAATTCATCTTTGTGAACAAGTTTTTGTCATTAGACGAAATTCAATATTTTAAATCAAATCACAACATTTTTTGAGAAACAAAATTTCCAATTGACAAATACGTATTGGAAAGACATGAAATTGACATGAAATTTTAATAATAAATAAATGGTGGACATGAATCGATGAGAATCATTCAGAGCTCAAGTGTCCCGATCCAAAATGACATTCAAAAAATCTACTCTCACTCCCACACACTAAAACCCACTAAAATATGACTTTTCCTGAGGGAATTCAACACCTCAATTTTCTCCTTAAAGAAAAAAGTAAATACGTGTATGTGTGCTCGTTAAAAAAAGGAATATGTGTAAAAGTAAAAAGTAAAAATAAAAATTTGAGCTGAATCCTCGAGAGCAACATGGAATCATTGAAAATGTTGAAGGAGTAAATATTTTTTTTTAGTAACAACTAAAAAAAAATGAGCTCCGCATTTTTTGTCAAAGTTTTTGAAAGGAAAAAGTTTCCAAACTACATATAGAAATATAAAAGTGGATAAAAGAGTAATAAAACTCTGTGATTCGACGACTGTATGGAATCGTCACAATAACGGTGAAGATCGACTTTTGGACACGTTGTTCGTCCATATTTTCCAAATTCCCAATTTTCTACCCGGAATCATCATTATCACAAATTGAAACCAAGGCCTTTCACTTTCACCTCAGAATAAGGAATCTCAATTTGACTGGCTGAAATGGATTGATGTTCAATCTGGCATGAACTCTTCAAAATTCAAAATTGATACAATTTTGTCCGTAGTACTGGTAAAAATGACGCGTCAATTAATTTTGTTCACGATCCAGAAATAATATGAAGTTGTCGATAGAAAAGGGGGTCGACTACTACTTTCTATATATTAAAAGATATTTGAGTTTTCCTTTTTGGTCGCATTGGCGCCGACAGCGTTCCTCGATGATTTTGTAATGCAAAAATCACAAGAAAGAAATCGTCATCATAGATTTTGTTTGAATTTAACTAAACTTTGTCAAAATTAATTTAAAATATTTACAATTTGTTTACAAGCTTCGAACTTTTTCTATAAATTATTGCCCATGTTTTTCTACATATTAATAATATTATATACAAAGAAGTGAAAAGTAGTAGTCGGCCCCTTTTCCCATCCACTTGTACATGTACGTTAAATAAAACTTGAATTGAATTGAACAGTTGTCAAGTTTTTGAGTTGAATTTGTGTTAGAAGTTGGAAGTTGGAAGCCTTGAAGGAAAATGAAACCTTTTACGGTGGGGAAAAATGAGAGTAGATATTTTTTTTTTCCTTTTAATTTATTCTGGCACGATCTGAGGATTACTGACCTTCCAAAAGCCAGTCGTCTCTTCATCTCCATATAAATAAATACTCATTTACATAGACATACCAACACATTATTCAAAGAAAATGAAATCCGAGTTGAGCTAACAATCACAATCACTCCAGAGAAACACGAAGAAAAAAAATGAGTCACGTGTCTCATAAATCAAAAAATGAAAATTCGGGGAAATTTGCGGCTGAGAGCTGACTCAAATTAGAAATGTGAAACGGGGATTTATTTTTTTGTGTCTTGTGTGTTTCTTTTTTTTGTGTCTGTGTGGGATATTTATTTAATTATTTGAGTGAATTCATGCACTTTTTTAAGATTTTGGATTTGGAATCGTTGAGAAAAATACAAGCTTTTTTCAATTGTACAAAATAAAATTCTATTTCTGGAGAGACTAAAAATCTTATATATTACTAATTAATTGTGAACAATGAACCGCAAGACCAAGAACCCACCAAAAAACGTACAAAAGACGACGATAATTACATAAAAATGATTTGGTTTTTGATATATAATTTTTTTTGTCTATCGTGTAAGATATTCTACACCAATTGACTTTTTCTCATTGTCTCCAAGAAACTTTGCTTTCTCTTGGCCTTTTTGACGTTGACTTTTGACTTTGACGTACAGAATGCACTTTTGAAATTATGAAGAGATTTTCAAATGTGTTAAATATTTATTGTGTCCCGTTTGTTGTCCTTTTGCTCTCTTTCCCTTTTAAAAATTTTGATTGGCATTTCATCCGTAATGTTCCAGACGATGATTGTAGAATGTAAAATGTAAATATAGTGTGTGCATGAGGATAAAATGAAGTGACTTTCCATAAAGGAATTCATGTGTTCGAATAATTATACAGATATTCAATGTGTCAGCATATTTATCATCATTCCGCTTTGTGAGTTTATGAGTTCGGGAGCGTACAATTACGCTTGCTTGAACTTCCACTTTGTGACTTTAATGTCTCGCTATTTGCTATTCTCTATTTACATGTCCTTTTGGGTTTTTCCTTAATTACAATGACCTCTGAACTTTGGCATATAGAGACAGACAAACACAAACACAAACACAGCCGAGACAACTGAAGATGAGAGCTGTGCACTCTGCAGATAATTACTGTCTGGCGGTTGTGAATCAACAATTCAGATCCAGAGCAAGTGAAACCCAAAAAAAAGTGCTTACAATTACAACTATTTTTCTATAGCTGTATCGTTATCGTTACCTTATGGATATGGAACATTTAGTCTGTCCATATGAAAACTTGAAAACAACACAGGAAAGAATAAATATAGACAGTTTCTATTTCTCTTTCTCTCTTACTTGTTTTCCATATGTGACTGTGATATTCATGAATTTCCCTGACTTCCGGTTCTCGATCTTTCCGTATGCAAATATTTAGTTAAAACTATATAAAAATACACATTGTGTACTTCCTAAAGTTGTGTACTGCCCTCGGGCTATTTCATTCTCAATATATTCGTTTAATTTCTCCAGCGCACTCTGATGAATTGTAAAAGCTTTGAACAAATTTCGCATATTGAAACACGCACAGACGAATTCCGTGTTAATTGTATATCGTAGAGTTATAGAGTTACATAAACGAATGGAGAAAAGACACGTTTCTGTTGATAAGGAAAGTATAAAATATTTTATTTATAGCAACAGAGCACGGAGTCAAAAGTCAAGCCATTTGAAAGTCTATATTGAATATGGCTTCAAGGTCTGGGAAAACAAAATGGCAAAATGGCAAAACCCATTATTTTCATCATTTGTCTATATGCACAATTTAAAGTCCTAATTTTCTCTTCGTATAGATAGAAGATCAAGGGCACAGATCCGTCCCTCAATTCTCTCTCATTCCGAATTGTTAATGTGTTATAATCGTAATCGTACCGTACGTATACACCAAGGAAATTGACAAAGGCCCCGTTAAATTGGCTGGCAAATAAATTCCCAAGAATCCCCCCGCGTCAACTCCCTAATTGTCTATAATGAGCCTTTGGCTTTCGGCTTCTCCTCGCTCCGATAAAAGATTCGATATACCATGGAAACGTTTTGATCCTTCTCATCTTTCTTTCTTTCTTTCTTTCTTTCCCGTTGTTTAAACTCCACGGTATTAAAACAAATGTAGCACGACTGAATACCTGAAGCCATTTGTCTGTAAGTATTCTAAATGCTGGAATTCCATTTGTCTGGAATCTGAGAATCTGGAGAAATCTGAAATCTAGAAATCTAAGAAGCCACTTTGTTCTTCCACTGAAAAATGAAGATGAAGGGCGGAAGTTTTACGTTGAGAAAAAATCCTAATGGGATCAAGTCCTGTGTCTATTGTCTAGTGTCTATACAATCGACACAGTCGTCTATAGATATCTATCTTATATGTACCTGCAGAATACAAAACAAGCAACTACAACAACTAACCAACGCAACGGAAAACTTCCGAGGAAAAAAAGGAAAAAGAGGGAGTTCAGAAGTTGGAAAAGAACGAAACGGCGTACACAAAGTTTGCTATACAAAACAAAGAGCTTTTGTGTACGGCAAGACGCTTAAAACGCTCATGCAGAGAAGATAAAAAAAAACTGGAGCTAAATGTATTGGAATTAAATATAAATAGATAATCATAAGGCACACATTTATCTGGAGTCTGCATGATGTACTGACATTTTAATATTTTAGCATGATTGGAATTGGAATAAAACCGTTGCCGTTTTTTACTCTCTCTCTCTCCTCTCTCTCTCCTCTCTAAACCAGAGACACGAGCGTCTGGAATAGCAAAAATAAAATAATACTTAATAGCAATAGTATTAAAGCAATATAGCCAAAGCGGCTTAAACATCGTTAGTTATTCCACATCCACATGCAGTTAGTTCGTCCGTCAATCCGTTCTCTCATCATCCTCTGTGACTTTCTGAATTGCTCTCTCACACACACACACATAGAATATGAAATGCCGACAGATTGGACATTAGTTTTTTAAGGGGATCTTTCTCTTCAATTCCCACAAGAGTCACTCCATTTCTTTTCGCTATCTGTATCTATCTGTATGTATCGTACAGATATTTATATTTATATTCTATATGTTTACATCTTGAGCTCTGTTCTTGAGTTTTGCTTCCAACTTAACGCAACGCGTTTCTTTTAGCGAATGGAACAAGAACAAAAGCAAGAAGGAAATTTAACAAGTCCACAACGTTTGTTACAAGTAAATGTAGATACAGCGATGCTCTGTGTTTTGTGTGTGTGAAGATGAGAAATGTCTTCATCTTCGTCTTTTACTTCGTCATCCAAGCACATTTTTTTCAACGTGAAAGCATATATGAAATCGGATTGGGAAAGTGGGACATGAGGAAATGGGAATACAAATACAATTTTAAAAGATTAAATCCGAGGGAACATATAAGTACAGATATATCTGTGTACGGTATTATTAGATATCTTAGTAATTCGCAATTCGCAATTCGCAATTCGTCAGTCGTAAGTCGAGTAGCACATGCATAAAGAAGGAGACAAAAAACTGCATTTTTTACGATTACTGTGAGATACACAGTACACACACATTTTGTCTGTCGCGCTCTCTGTTTCTCGGTATACCGAAAAAAAAATACAAATGATTCAATCTCCCTTTAGAGTTTTAAACTCCACTCCAACTTGATGAAATGAAGGAGAATGAGAATTTGAATGAGGACAAGCTTTTATTGTATACCTACTATACCTACTATATGTTATATATTGAATACGTAAATGAATATACCATATTGATTTCACGTCATTTTAATTCAATGTTCATTGTGCGTCTGTAATCTGTATATATCTGTACTTGGGTGGAATTTAAAGGATGATCCTCCTCTGTCTTCTTTCTCCTTCTCATCAACGTACCAATTTAAATGAGTCAAATGAGAGAGACACTTTTGAATTTTAATCTTTGTTGTTCACATTTCTATATCCAGAAAAATTAAGGAGCGAGATTAAGCGCCAAGTATTTGTTGTTGGAATTTCTTAAAGGGGGGACTTGAAATTTTTTAAATGTCAAATAAACTGAAGCTACATACATACTTATATGAAGTTGTGGATAACGAAACCCGCCGTATACCATTTTTTTCACTTTTTTGCATATTAATATGCAGAAAAACATGAGCTATTTTACGCAAGTTAGAAATTTGTAAAAAAAATTCAAATATTTTTAATTAATGTACAAAGTTTAGTTGAATTCAAACAAAATATATGACGATTTCTTGATGGTGATTTTTTAAATTACAAAATCATCGAGAAACGCCGTCGGCGCCAAAGCGGCCAAAAGGAAAACTCAAATATCTCGACTTCTAGTTAGTGGTATATGGCGGGTTTTCTTATCTACATTGTTATATAATAATATGGAGTTGTGAATACAATAACGGGTCATAGACGTCGACCTAGATTAAGAGGTATTTGAGTTTTCCTTTTGGCTGCTTTGGCGCCAAGGCGTTTCTTATGATTTTGTAATTCGAAA
>JAIUND010002579.1:0-21350 GCA_034699125.1 Gisinianus flammeolus
GTCAAGCGACATTATTGTAGAGCAGGTCATGACGAACAATAATGTCGCTTGACCCAATAATGTCGCTCCATCTCTAATACTTTGACCTCCAGAACAGATCAACCCCGGACAAACGAAATTAAGGAAAATAATTATAGTTCGTTTTTGAACTTAACAGACGATATATATAGATATAAGTGGATATAAAATATATAAATTACCGTTCTGGGCACGGATTCCTCCCAACAGGAGTTCTTCTTGACGTTCTCAGTGCAGCTATTTAAATCATCTGTCTCGCAATCCAGGACACGAAGGCGTCGAAGTGTCTTCGCCCCTGCGAGTGTGGTGCACTCAATGTACTGCTTGTCACCCGAATTGGATTCCCATAGGTTGATTTGATAATCGCCAATCGTTTTAAATTCCTTCAACATTACGTTCGGGTATGTTTTGGCGGCAGATACGGTTGGAACGACGGTGACCATCGTGATGGAGAAGAGGAAGACGACGACGCGGAGAAGGACCGAGAAGGATGAGGACATCTTTGTTGTTGGGATGATTTTGGCTGATGCTTTTTTGTATATATATACGATATAAAGTTGAGTCGGTGTGTGTGGACTGTGTGTGTGATGGTGGGAAGTGAAATGATATATGATGCTTACCTCACGGCGCGGCGGCAGAACCTTTTTATAGGTGGTCACGAGGCGGAAAATTGAGACTCTTTTTGGGGAGGGCCGTCGCGTGTTTCCATATTGTATAATATATACGAACGTATATATAATATATTATATTATATAATAATATATTATATTATTGGGCTGTATAGGAATGGATAATGCGGACTGAAAGAAGGAGACGAAGACGAAGAAGAAGAACACAAAACTGGTTTTAGACACATATCAGCAATCTATATTTAACGTAAAAAACCAAGGCGAATTAAACAAATTAACACATTTCAATATTATAAAATCAGACTCGTTCGTTCGTACGGACAATACGAAATTTGATGAGGATATCTTACTGAAATCCTTATTATACGTGGAAACGTCCACTTTCTTTACACATTGACACTATATACAACTTGAAAAAAGGCAGTAGAAAGATTTCAATACATATTATAATCTCAAAAGTCCTCATGTGTAATTTAATGGACTAGCTATATATAACAATGAAAGAATTGTGGTGATTCGGCTGGGCGGCTTCTCATCTTTCTCAGAAGCCGACGTCCTTTGCCACTGAATAACTAAATAGCATAAACAAATTTACCTAAATGTGCACCGGTATACACCGAGTGTCCACAATAGGGAGCGAAGCGGAGCAACAAATTCTGAAGGCATGGCCAGGAAATTGTAAGCATGTAGCCAAAGAATTGTAGGCATGGCCGGAGAAACTCAGACATGTGGCCCTTGGATTTTCTTTACATTGCTCAAAATTCAGGGTCAAACTCCGAAATTGTGGGGTCTATAGAATTCGGAATTATCCCGTTTTGACATCCGGATCCGGATTTCTCATGATTTTGAGTTTGACATGCCAGGATCAGTATAGAAACAAAAAAAAACAGTTTGACAGCAGGTCAAAAAAACACTGAATTTGTGGGGTTTTCAATTTCCATTTCTTAAAGTTTGACTTTGAATTCGGATTCCCCATCATTTTTTTCATCCCACAGAATCCGTACGAACAAAAAACATTTTGAAAGCCGGTTTAAACCTCAGAAAAACACCGAATTCGGGATTTTCCATTCGGATTCGGGATTTCCATTTCCTAAGGTTTGACTTTGAATTCGGATTCCCCATGATTTTTGGTATCCCAGAATCGTTTAAAAACAAAAAAAACTATAGTCAAACAGACCCAAACCCCGGATAAACCGATAAAAAACGGAAGCGGGGATTTCGATGATGCCCATCATCTCCGAACTCATCCGAATTATAAGTAATATACAATGCCAATAATAATAAAAAAGACTCCGAGTCAAAGTCAAAGTCACCATTGGTTTGAGAGTTTATCGTCTAACAGACGGACGGACGGACGGACATGTGCCACATTTCATTAGCTCGCTTTGTGCTCGCTCCCTATAAAAACTATATACAATTATATAGGAGCAACATCAATTTCATGTTCATGTGTGGCACATTCTCACATTCTCACTTGATTTTCCTCGAAAAGATGAAAATAGTTGTTTATTCTAATCACTTCTTTGAAATATAATAAAAGGGAATTCAGGGAATTCACCAAAAAACAAGGAAAAAAATGAATATAATTTATATATATATGTGAGAAGAAAAAAATGTATAAATGTCTCGCAAAACCACAATCAGATAGACAAAATAAAGACGAATAAAAAAATGAAGATTGAAAAATAATGGAGGATTCTCGGAAAAAGTAAGAAATGTGGGAAATGGGAAAACGTTTATTGAAATGGACAATATATAGCTTGAGTTACGTTATATATCGTACGATAAGGACAACTATATATTGAATTGATGATGTCAAGACAAAAAACAGACTAGACGTATACACAAATACACACACATATCGTCTGTTAAGTTCACAAACGAACTATAACGATTTTCCTTAATTTGCGGAAATGCTATTACGACTGCGTCCGTCTTTGTGGGTAAAATTGTGAAAAAATTCAGGGTGACAGAAAAGGTCACAGCTCCATCTCCAGCCATTTGACCTTTGGAGCAGGTCAACCAAATTAAGGAAAATAATTATAGTTCGTCTGTGAACTTAACAGACGATATATATATATGTACGACTATCACAAGAAACAACAATGATTATAAGCAATAAACAAATAATACATATATTTTTTCAAATCCACCCCATGAGAATGGAACATGTGTGTATGTGTGTGTGTGTGTGGCGAGAAGGAAAAGAAGTGAATGTGCGAATGTGTGGGGAATTGAGAGACACAAAGAAAATGTATATGTACGTTTTGCCTATTATAATTTGACTGTGTGTGCTTTTGCACTTAAATTGCACTGCTATTGCTAATATTCATAGTCATAGTCTCATCAGGACTCCGTTTCTTCTGACTTGACAATCCCGACACCGTGGACAAGAGATGTTGATTTTGATGTTGATTTTGCCAACTCACTGACTCTGATGACCCAATTGGCTGCCCCAACTTCACTGCTTGAACTTGACCTGGACCCGCCGGTTTTGAGAAAAGAAGCTCCGCACCATACTGTTGTTGTGGATAATACGCTGGAGGCAAAGCAGGGGCGGGTCCATATTGTGTGCTGAGAGGAGGTAGAAAAAACGACGGTTGTTGAGTATGAAAATGAGAACTGTGCTGATTATTACTGCTGCTGCTGGGCCACCCCACGTACACAATTTCCGGTTTGCTCTTGATGATGCTGGGTCTCTTCTTGTTCTTGTTCTTGTTCTTGCGGGAGGGTCTCGGAGTAATTTCTTCTGATGATTCATCCTCGTCGGTGGGGACTGGATCATCCGAGCACATGTCCACATCATTGGGATCATCACAAAGGAGCCTTTGTGGATCGAACACTTGGTCCTTTGGGCATCTGGCGGTCCGATGATTCCCTCCTCCGTTCCGAGATGAGGATGGAGGAGGGCCAAACTTAGGTTTCTCCTCCTCCTTCTCCTCATCATCATCTTGAGCATCCCCATCCGTGTCGCATTGACAGTACACGTTCGTACAGAGCCCAATGAGTCCGTAGCCAATGGAATTGGAGGGACACACATCATTGCAGTTGACCCCGGAGGGATTCGTTTTAATGTCCACACTTAGATCCGGATCAGATTGAATGAGGCGGGACAACTGGAGTCGGAGTGCTTCCGGGTAATTATCGCTGAGGAAAGCAAAGCGTCGTTGAGTGTCGGTGAGGAATTGAGGGCGACGGATGGAAGTGGCAGCGGGTCGTACGTCTGAGCTTGAGAGAGCCTGTGGATTGATTAAAAGGATTTCTCGCTTGCTCCGAGTAGAAAAGCCACTTTTGATATGCCCGAATTTTTCGTTACTACTCGTAATCGCAGCACCAATGACCACTCCGGGGCGATCATTCGTTCGTTTATTCTTGAGCCGTTTGGGCCCGCTTGGTCTTCTCCTGTCTGTTGGTCGGAATTCGGGGTTTTTCCGGTCTGTTGGTCGGAATTCGGGGTTTTTCCGGTCTGTTGGTCGGAATTCGGGTGTTCTTCGGTCTGTTGGTCGAAATTCTGGTTGTTTCGGGTCTGTTGGTCGAAAGTCTAATTCTTCACCCAATTCAGTTGGTGTGAAATCATTTTGACGGATGAAGCGAGACTTTGTGAGGCCGGTGATTCGTGTCTCGTCAACGTCAACGGATGTCTGACGACGACCACATTCTACATGGTCAATAGTGATGGCAAGAGTGAGGATGATGATGACAGGGATTCGGATCCATTTGGTCGTCCGGCACGATTCCCCAAGATTTTTCATTTTCCAATTAGTCTGGTGGTTTTCCCGCTTTGGAACATTCAAATCTGCAATTCAAATTTGAAAATTGGGATAAATCCACAAAAATTAATGTATTTTTTTTGGTCCCATCAAATATGACGAATAATTGAATTTAAATCCTTTTTCTTTTTCTGTCGTTTATAACTTTACTTTTTTCTATAAATCTCATACAAATCTTAAAATCAAAGAATCTTGAAACGTCAAGTTGAAAAAAAAAAAAAAATACAGTACAATAGTTTGTGTTTTCATTTTGTACCTGAAAATCCAATCGAATTTATTTATTTGGGTAAAAGTTCCTTTTCCTTTTCCTTTGCTCGTTGGCTGTTGTGACTTGTGACGGACCGCGGTGGATTGAGAGTGAAGATGACTCGCCCAGACCGTCGTTTTTATATCAAAAAAAAAATAATTTTGAGGGGGTCAACGTTTTTGTTTTTGTCCACTCAACCACACATTTGAAATTACGTAATATGAATCAAATCCTTTCATCGTTTCGTTATATATGTCAGCCGCACACACACAGCCAATAAAACCCCCACATGCAATCACTGTCTAATATATATACAGGTGACATAATTTCCTTTCCCATCCGTCCTCTCTTCCCCTCTGTCACTCTTCTGCGCGCACACACACAAAAACACGTACATCATCTTTCTCTTTCCTCTCTTTTCCTCTGATTGTGAGTTTACACAGGGATTCGTATTGTATATGTGAGATGAGGAAATTATAAATTTTACGATGCTAAACTCCTAATACATGTTCACACTCCTCATACATTTACATTTACAATTATACAAGCTCTGCGTGTCCAAAATTATACCGACTTCAAAGCAGGGTTGGTCCTTTCCCGTCCAAAATGCTATAGTTAGACTGTGAGAAATGTGGGAATGATGGGAAAATCCCTCGGGGGAAGTGTGAGGAAAATACTCAAAACTCAATTCATGTTGGTTTTTTGTGGGGAAACCAAAGCCAATATTCAGCCTCAGCTCTTTTCGTTCAATTTTAATATATAGTTGACTGCACAAACCAAACAAGGTAAATTCATTTTTGGTTGCATTAAATTCAATTGTTTTCGTATATATAGGTATACATATCATATCATTTTTAACTTTTGGTGCACAAAAAAGCACCAAAAAGCCTCTTTTTTTGCTTTCCCCATTTTTCCCGGGGGAAAAAAGGATTATTTTAGGTGCCCTTAAGTGAGGGATTTTCGAATGCCAACCCTGCTTCAAAGTGAAAATTGTGTGTGTATAATTAAAAGTTCTTCTCGCTCGCACACACACACACACACACACGACCAAAGAGAGAGAGAGAGAGAGAGGAGAAATTATAAAGAAGATACATGTGTGGGGATTCGTAGAATTATAACGATAAAATGAGCCCACAAGTCACACACACACAAACAGACAGACAAAGAACACGAGGGAGAGACGGGAAGAAAAAATCAAAAATGTGCGGAAGCGACTCCTCGCATAATTCTCAGAATTAAATAGAATTTGTACATATATTTGAATGAATACTCAAAATAAACACTCTTTAATCGCTATATTTGCAAAGTATATAGAGATTAAGGGGGATTAGCGACACAGATGCACACACGAATCTACATACGATATTTGTGCATGCATAAACCAGTTCAGTCTGAAGATATATATAAGACAATGAATGGGAATTGTTGCAGCCAGTTTTGCAAATCAATTCTCAGAATTAAATAGAATTTGTACATATATTTGAGTGAATACTCAAAATAAACACTCTCTTTAATCGCTATATTTGCAAAGTATATAGAGATTAAGGGGGATTAGCGACAAAGATGCACACACGAATCTACATACGATATTTGTGCATGCATAAACCAGTTCAGTGTGAAGATATATAAGACAATGAATGGGAATTGTTGCAGCCAGTTTTACAAATCAATTCTCAGAATTAAATAGAATTTGTATTTGTATTTGAGTAACAGGATTGTGGATTGGAAATTCATATATATATTACATGAAGAATATACCCTAAACAGACAAAAAAAACTATATACAGACAGAAGTCAAATGATGGTCACACACACTCCTGCCTTTGACAATCATATACATATATTGGCATAGGCAGGGTTAGAACCTGCTCTGCCTTTTTGTCAAGTTTGAACAAACAAGAATTGATTGACAATGAGCAGGGCGTCTCAAACACGAAAAACGCGAAAATGTTAAAACTTCATTTTACACTATAATATATGTATAATTGGCATCCTTGTGGTATCATTTTCGTTAATTACAAATCGCGAAAAACGCGAAAAACACGAAATTGCCCAAGAACGCGATTTTCACGAAATTTACGCGAAATCGGCGAATTTTACGTTTTACACTAGGTCCAATGTCAAAATTGTCCAACTTACAGTAGATAAAACTGGAAAATTTTGCATCTTGGACTAGATAAAAAGGCATTCAAAACCAAAAATGTGATGGAAAAAATGCCCTTTTTCAAAAAAACGCGACAAAACGCGAAATGCAATTTTAGAAAACACGAAATTGCTTGGGAAAAAACGCGAATTTTGAGACGCCCTGACAATGAGTGTTATACACAGATTACAGATATGAATTTGCTGTTTGCTTTTTTTTCATTGTGGCCACATTCCTCTGATTTAAAGGCAGATAGTAAAAAACTGATGGACTCTTCTTTCCCAATTAGTATTATACATGTAATGTGTTGCAGTGTCGTCTGCAGTGCATTGCGGAGAGAGAGAGAATACATTTTAATGGTCACTGTCACTCACAATGAACAGAATGATTGCCTATTACATAAGACACAATGGATAAAGCATAATACACATAAAGATGCACACACATGTGCAGTCCAAAACACACGCACCAATTCAAGTGTAAATTTTCTTGGCAATTCGTTTTTTCTATATCACATATATAGCAACAGTCATTGTGATGTTAGTTATGTAGTTATGTACAGGTAATATTGTATTGTAGTTGGCAGTGTTGTTATATATAGTGATAGTTTTTATTGCTATAATATACATACTAGTACCTTGTTGTTCGTGTGGATGGGAGAAGGATGACGACGAGGAGGAGGAGGCGGCGGACTTTCTCGGATTCCACGAAATCATTAAATCAACTGAATTACCATGTATAGGTAATCAAGTACTTTACCGTGTTCACAAAATATATAGAATAAACACATAAATGTCTGTGTGCTTACTGCTTATTGTTATGTTTCCCACATTCCCACAGCCATTTCGTTGGTATAACGCAAAAGCGTTGAGTATATAATGAAACAAAGCTGTAGACTATACATATATAGTGACGAGATTGTCTCTGTTTTGTGTAGATACACATTTTATATTTTACATTTTACAGCCACTTGACGAGTTTTCGGTCTCGGAGCAATTGCCAATTGCCAATTGCAGTTATTCTGTGTGCACATTGCACATTGCACATCCATTTCAATTAGACTAATCACGACTCTGACGACTGAATATAACCATTTAAATTATTAGGTATGCATACAAAAATACATGTTTTATCTATTCATTTGTTTTCCCTTTTAAAAGCATTTTAGATTTTAGCATGTGACACGACAACTCGCCAGCTGAGAATTGACTGGTTAACATTACGCAAATGCGGTGAAACGTTAAAAAATTCGAGGATTTGTCTGCATGGTTGTGTTGTCCACAACTGATTTCCCTATGGCTTGCAAAAATTGGGTGAAATTCGTTGGGAAAAAGAGGCAGAGTGGAGAGATTTATACAAGGAAATGGAAATATATTGTTGCTTATGGCACTCCACATGCTAATTCTTGTCCGCTTGCTTGCGTTCTTCACTTGTGCTCACACTCATATACTCGCCGACACTCGGTTGTCACTTCACATTCACTTTCAAAGCATTGTGATAATGCGTATATATAGCGCATGTTAATATTCCTATGCAATAAAGCTCAAATCAGAAAATGAGATTAAAACTGTGATGACTTCACCCAGATGTATAGAATTTATACATATAGCTGCACTGACAACGTCGAGAAGAACTCCTGTTGGGAGGAATCCGTTCCCAGAACGGTAATTTTTATATTTTATATCCACTCCACTTACACATAATTATATATCGTCTGTTAAGTTCACAAACGAACTATAATTATCGGCTGGAGATGGAGTTTTGGGTGCTGAGACATTATTGCCTGCCATGACCTTTTCTGTCACCCTCAATTTCATCAGAATTTGACGCACAAAGACGGACGCAGTCGTAGCATTTCCGCAAATTAAGGAAAATCCTCATAGTTCGTTTGTGAACTTAACAGACGATATATATATATATTAATGGGATCAAATAGAATTTAGCGATAGTTTGAATTCTATAGCCAGTACCCCAAAAGTTGGAGGGTTTTCATTGGGGTTTTGTAATATTACCCGTTGTTTTGAGCGCAAGTGTTGTCATCATGACCAAATTGGGAAAAAGGGACGTTATTGATGGCGACGAGGCCAGGGCCCAAATCCCCAAGTCGCCAGTACTTGTACACTGGATAGGATCAATTCCCAACGGGCAATTCAAAATCAAAATTGTTAAACCGATTCCGTCCGAGAGTGAATAAGAGCCGATTCACATATTTGACTAACAAAATATAAAACAAAACAAATCATTCTAAATTAAAATGGGGATGTTATCATCCAAAGGCCTTACCACGTCCGTCCACGTTCATCCCATTTCCTGCTGGATCATCCCGGATAATTGGAGCCTTGAACAAGCTGCAACGATCCCGTGCGTCTATGCCACCGCATATTACGGGCTTTTCTATAGGGGCGACTTCGTTCGGGTCAATCCATTTTAATTCATTCAAGGAAAGGGTGGAGTGGGGCAAGCCGCGATTCATCTCGCTCTCAATGAGGGTTGTCAAAAGTCTTCACCACAGTTGGGACCCCCGAAAAACGGGCCTTCCTCTAAGAACTCTTTCCCAGCCTGAAGGATGAAAACATTGGGAATTCCAGGGATTGCTCTTTTGAGCAGATGATCATGGAAAGGACGGAAGGGAAAGGCCAATTGTTGTGCAAGTCCCGGCGATCCCTCGAACGTATTTCCACCCGGAGAAATCCTACGTGATTGTGGGTGGTCTGGGGGGTTTAGGTTTGCAAGTGGCCAATTGGATGGTTGAACACGGGGCCAAACAACTCATCCTTCTCTCCAGATCCGGTTTGAGGACGGGATATCAAGGTTGGTGCATCAAGAAATGGGCCGAGTCCGGGGTTACAGTGGACACGCCCACCACAGAATGCAGAGGAGTTCATCCGAAATTTAGTACAAGATGGGAATGTCCTGGGCGGGATTTTCAATTCCGGATTGGTAAAAATCATTTCAAATCATATTAAATACAAATACATCAAAAAAGACACCATTCAAGAACTTTTTTTTTGTTGTAGTGTTGCTTGAGTCATGTAAATCCTATACATCGTCGACCTAGGTTAAGAAGGCTCCATATATTTTTTTAATAGGCGGGGCATCATACTTGATTTTCATTACCAAAGGGGCGTAGCCAAAAAAAAATGTCGTCCGAAAACCGTGTTGACCAAAAACCTGGACAAGTTGACCCGGAAACACTGTCCAGATTTGGACTATTTCGTCATCTTTTCTAGTGTGGCTTTTGTGGACGCGGGAATCCAAGTCAATCCAATTACGCTGAGTTTTATCTTCCAATTTTGGATGTACTTTAAACTTTAATTAAATTAAATTAAATTAACTTAAATTAAATGGGGACTTTTGTTTTAAAGGTCTCGCCAATTCTGTGATGGAGAGGATTTGTGAAGAGCGAGGAGAGTCTGGTTTGCATGGCTTGGCAATTCAATGGGGCGTCGTTGGAGTCGTCGCGGAGAAGATCCTTGAAAGGCGAAAAATTGGCGGGAAGATGGAGCTTGCGTTTGAAGGGACGGTGGCTCAACGAGTCGAGTCTTGCCCTTAAGTCTTGGATTTGGCAATGAATCAGTCCTGCGCCGTCATTTCCTCCCTTCTTTTGGCAGACAAAACTCGCGGGAGCTTGCGGAAAGGCGGGATCCTTCTAACCTTCACCAACGCCTTTGGAATCAAAGATCTGGACAAGATCAATCCGGCAACGAAACTGTGGTGAGTTTGGGGATGGATTCGCTGATCGGGATGGAAGTGAAACAGATTCTATATATAGAGTGAGAATATATATGATTTTCCACTCTCTCCCAATGAACTCCGTGCCCTCACATTTGGAAATATCCTTGCCATTGAGGCGGGGGCCTCCTCCACTTCCACTTCCGCATTGGCTTCAATTGTTTGTTGTTTCACACAAGCAAAAAGAGATGCGGAGGATTTGTGGCCGAAAGAATCCCTCATCAAATTCATCACAATGCTACAATTAAATTTGGATGGTGAATCAAAATCAAAATCAAATTCAAATTTAGAATTGAAATCCCCGCTGCCAGGTGCTGCCAATCTGTTTCAAAAAAAAATGCGGCAAAATATGGCGTCTGAATGAAAACTATGGAATTTCCATATCGGTTTTACGTCGTGTATAGAAAAGAAATAAATACGCCAAATGGCCAATGAAAAATGAAAGAAACGCGGAAGCGATTGAAAAGAATAAGAATCTCGACTGTTTGTGTGGTTGAGAAATGAAACAAAATAATGTTGTATTTTTATTTTCTGGAGTGCCTGTGGGCCGTGTGAATTATTCTCATATCAGTAAGTAAGTGTACACAATTAGAAATATAAAGTGTAAACATATATAATATATAATATAGGACACACATTGCATTTAATAATGTCAATAAGTACATATAGGTATAAGTGATATCCATATGTGTGGTAGAAATATGTAATAGAAATATGTGGAGAGAGGTGAACAGAACAGGCCGCACGGCGGTATACTTTTGTATACAGCTGCTACTAAATATTAGGTACATATATACGATTGTTGACACCCATCTGAGCAGCACTCATGGCCACACTCACATTCTCCATCCTCATCAATACACTCCTGAAAAATGACAGAAAAGGAATATAAAAGTTGTTAGTTGGATTATAGAATAAGGCGATTCTGTGGGTTATGCGAATTTTATTCCTACAACACAAAATGTCAACGCGATGCTTGAATTATAAATTGTTGGTCAAAGGAGTAAAACCGAAGCGGTATAAAATAGACAAGTGTGCTTATTAGTTGGATTTTTTCATCCGAATTCTCAAGGTCAAACCACACGCACCCGCACACACATCATGCACTCATTTACATACATCATAATATATATGTACAAAATCACACAGGTTTACTCACGTCAGCCTGGCGTCGCCAGGGCACTTGAAATTCGTACATGATCCTAAGCAACAAGAATCTATTAACATAGGTAGGCATGGATGCCCAGGTCCCAGGCAAGGAAAACCCTGAAACAGCCACGACACGGGATCGAACCTCATTATCAAATGTGAATTTAGCAGTATACACGGTCAACAATAAACTCTTCACTATAATTATTATAGTGCAATATGTAGCAATGCAAACAGTTCACTATAATATGTAGCAATGCAAATGGTGAAGGATATTTACTCACCAGCACAAAACGGGGTTGTTGGAGATTGGATGCATTGCGCCCCGCAGTGAGATCTCCAGACATCCAATCCTCATCCAGCATGCCCAACCATGATAATTGAGTGTCGTCCTTGTTGTTGTCGAGTAATAATCCGCCGCCCACAAAATTCATCCACCCGCCGAGCCCAATTATTATTAAGAGGAAAAAAAGTTCAAAGCTCCCAAAATTGCCCGCCATCATTTTCTGAAACGCCACACACACACGTCTATAGTTATAATTTCATACACAAAAATATACAAAATATATTATAAATTATAACCCTGATTTCGGTTTTTGTTTTATTTCATGTGTACAGAACTGCAAAGAGTTTTTATAGGAGGACGCGGATTGCACACGAGACTTTGTTTCGTATTTCCATAATTATATTTGGTAGCGAATGTGTATAGTGCATAGATACCTATATTATGCATACATTTACCTATACTATAGGGAATTGGAAATGTATGTCGGGTTCTCACATGCACGTACAAAGTACGTACAAATTCCGTATAATACCGTCAGAAGGGGCGAGTTCGACTGCTGCGTCTCGCGTTTTTAATGGGCTCCGGACTGGAAATGTTAGAAGTTTGAAACTTGAGTTCGTCAGGACATGAAAGGACATGTGTTAGGCTGCTGAAATCGTTTTATTTGAGGGCTGTATGTACATTAAGGCTCATGAGTATAATACGACCAGATTGAAAAAAGCATGTCAAAAATGGCATTTTTGAACCGTGAAAAAACTTTGTCTGCTGGATCAAGTTGGCTCGGGTTCAGCCATGTGTGACAATTTTCAAAAACTTTTGGTACGGAATTAATGGCAAATGGTTGCATCATCTGCGTGAAAATTTTCAACTAAAAATTCGCAAGGGGAAAGACTTTAATTCGCATTAAAATTCGCAAGTTCAAAGTTCAAAATTCTCTGAACTCGGTCGAACTCGCCCCTTCTGACGGTACCTATATAGTTTGCAGCCAAGTTCCAGTAACGTGTGGTGTAATGAGTACCTGTCAATCCCTTTGAATTTCCTTTGTATTCGTATATACAAGTCTTCGTTTCTCCTTCCCTTTTCCACTCTCTTTTTTTGGCCTTTGACGGCACATTTTTGAGAGAAAAGCTCCTCATTAAAAAACAATATAGAAACGACTACCATTATACTTATTGTTAGACCAATAAGAGCGAAACGCACATTGGAATTTCCAGACAGATATCTTAGTAAAACGAGAAGGATTTGTCAATGTCCATTTTTAATTTTCCGTATGTTTAATTCATACTATACGTCTATATGAGGATTCTCAACCTCAAACCTCACACATTTCCAACGTTTTTTATAATGAGAACTCAAAAATGTGCCGCCAACGACCAAAAAGAGGATGAAAGGAGAAAAGACAAAAGTAGAGGAATGGCGCCGCATATAATACATAAAAAAGTAAATCTAAAGGAATTAAAGGATTCGGTTGACAGGTCCCCCGCGCGTATTTATAGGCATTCAGGATGTGTCTTACATCAAAAATGCTTGAAAACTTTCCTTCCAAAAATTGTAATTTTATACCGCAAATATCCTATCTAAATTTGAAAATTCTATACACCTGGGTGAAATCATCACAGTTTTAATCTCATTTTCTGATTTGAGATTTATTGCATAGGAATATTAACATGCGCTAATATACGCATTATCACAATGCTGTGAAAGTGAATGTGAAGTGACAACCGAGTGTTGTGAAGAATGCGAGCGAGCAGACAAGGAATGAACATGGAGCGCCATAAGCAACAATGTATTTCCATTTCCTTATATAAATCTCTCCACTGTGCCTCTTTTTCCCAACGAATTTCACCCAATTTTTGCAAGCCATAGGGAAATCATGAGTGGAAAACACAACCATGCAGACAAATCCTCAAGTTTTTTAACATTTCACCACATTTGCGTAATGTTAACCATCAGTCAATTCTCAGCTGGCGAGTTCCCAATTGCCACATGCTCAAATGCTTTTAAAAGGGAAAACAAATGAATAGATAAAATATGTATTTTTGTATTCATACCTCATAATTTAAATGGTTATATTCAGTCGTCAGATTCGTGATTAGTCTAATTGAAATGGAAGTGCATTGTGCACACACAGAATAAGTGCAATTGGCAATTGCTCCGAGACCGAAAACTCGTCAAGTGGCTGTAAAATGTAAAATGTGTATACACAAAACAGAGACACTCTCGTCACTATATACATCGAGCTTTGGACATCGCACAGTGCTACAGTCCCAAAATAAAAACGAAGTACTCGAGTGATTTCCACCGAGCCAAGGATAGCGAAAAATTATCTTTAAATACCGAAATACGGTAAAAAGCGCTTTCAAAATTTCGGTTTTTATAGTTATCCGCACGTTTCCGCAGCCAATTATTGTTGATTTGTAAACTTAATTTTGTGTTTTAGCTATGAGTGAAGACTGTTCGAATCGAGTCGAGTGGAGAAGCTCAATATTTAAATTAAAAGATTTTAGCACTATAGCCCATGCATTTGCATATCTATCTTAATTATTTCTTAATAGTAGGAATGTTTTAAATTCCAAAATATTGCACTGACATGTGCTCTAAGGGCTGTTACATTTGGCCATGTTTGGTTTTGCAAAGTTCAAATGTCCATTTATAAATCCTACTTCGTTTTTTTTTCATCCACTGTAGCAGTGTGCGTCGGTCGTATCGTGGATTTTGAATATTAATATATATAGAAAAAGTTTCTAAGAAAATTTCAAATTACTGTGATTACATTTAAAAGTCTTTCTGTTTCGGAATCGCTGAGGATTTGGCCAAGTTTGACGTGTATATAGTAATCCAAAATGTTTTTGACATCAGGTCAAAGAAAAGAATGACCCCGCACGGTCACAAAATGATCTTGAAACCGGATGTGACTTAAATAGTTTTTTTGGCCATACATTTGTGCATGTTGTCGATGTTTTCCCACGCTGTAGCTCAAAGGGTCTCCGCAGGAGGCGGGCGCTAAAGTGCACAAGGTCGCGGAATGACCTCTCCAGGTCATTGGCCCTTGGGCCAATTGGACTGGAACTCCCAACATGTGTTTCCGAGGTCAATATCTAGTGATCCTCCAAGTTTCATCAACTTATATCTTGAGAAACGGCGAAGCTGGAGCAAAAATCCGGGCCGCGGATTTTCTCGACGAGAGTGAACGAATTTTCATTAGGCATTGGGCCCAATTTTAAATAGAAAGTGCACAATTCCCTTTCCTGACAAGGAAAAGTATTTGCTCACAAACTCCTCGAAATCATATATATCTATATATAGCTTCAAATAAATCTATAGAGCATGTACGGGCGGATCCCTATGCACGAGGTTGTTCAAATATCAATGACACTTGAAGGGTCATTTTTGATAGGAATGAGATGGAACAAAACTTATTTTTTTTCTAAAAGTACTCTCGAATGCACATAATGTATTGCTCCGAACGGAATTCTAAAGATTGAATTCCGTTGGAATAAAATGTTTTTCTTTTGACTTGAAGAACGCTGGAAATGTCGACTACACCTCTCATCATCACTTAAAATCTCCCTACCTTGAGAGATTTCTTGAAATTTCAAAATAGGTGATAGTAGCTTGGGTCAAGGGCAGTAGAATATGGTGGGTGAGGAATTTCTCAGAATCCGAATTTGGCGAGGGCGTCGAGTGACACTTCGGACGAATAAGCGGGAGCGTCGTCATGGAGCCAAATTCGATTCTTTTGGTTCCCTCTCCCGTTATTTCTAATGGATTGGGATAATTTCTCCAATACTAAAGCATATACAGGATCAGATATTGTACTCTTTCGTGGCATGTACTGGATTAAAAAAATCCCGTACATATCCGATAAAACGGAAACCATAATCATCCCGGCGGAGCGTTCGGATTTTGAACGGGTTGCTACTGTTTCCCCCTGCCACCGCCACTCTTTTGATGCAGCGCAAATCTAGGGATGATGAAAGTGAACCCAAGACTCATCTGTAGTGACCACATGAGAAAAATATTTGGGGTCTCACTGGAGTCGTTCGACACTAAAGTCGAAACATTCGACTCTACTACTTTTGGGAAGACGTCGCAGTTTCCCATATCCAAACGGAAGTAACTCGACTGAGACCAAGATGAAGGTGGAGGATATTTTCAACAGACCCAGTAGAAATCCCCGTTTCATCCTCTATCTGTCGCACTTTGGTTCGTTTATGCCACTGCATGAGGTGTGCCTATTCTTTATTGGTTTTTGACTGACGGGGGCGATTGGATGACTTGCGGCCTCCTTGACTTCAAGGCTCAATTGTCCTCCCTTAAACCGTTGACACCATCTTTCCGCTTAAGAATTTGATAGAGCAGACCCAACTTAAACTCCCATCAACAGCTCATGAATTTGCTTAGGCTTGTTTTTTTGTAAGGAGAAAAATATGATCACAATTCCCTTTTGGAATGTCTAAATCTCCATGTTTTCGCTGGTCTGTCAAAACTCAGACGACTATATATATAATTACTGAACTACAAATCCGAATTGCCTGTAATTTTCCATGTGACATTGTATCGTGCTCCTCTCACGCAGTACTCATACTATGAGTACTGCGTCGTATCCCATTCCAATCGAAAGATATATGCAACTGTCATTGATATTTGAACGACCTCGTAGAAAGCGAAAGTGTGGATAAGAGAGAAACACTGTGGATTTGTTTGCGTTTTGGGACTTACAACGTCAAATCCGAACGCTTTTGTGCGCATAATCTCATTGACCCATGACATTTTCGATGCAATGAAATTGAATACCGCTCCAAAAGAACTGAATTGATTGTCTCAATTTTCCCATATTAATTTATTCACTTGCCTAATTTTTCCCGGACACTATCATTTAAGTTTAAGTCATTATTAATTAATTGATTGTGTCTTGTTTTAAATGTTTTTATATTTACATAGTAAATTGAAAGTTGCACACACGTCCTTAAAATGCTGGACACTTCATTGTGTAAGTTTTTCATTCCGGTAAAATAAGAGATTCCTGCACCCATTTTAACAAATGAAGTATAAACGTCACTCCAAATCCTCATATTATTTTAGAATATTTATAATAATAATACGTACTCTAAATTTAATATAATATGAAGTTGTGGATAAGCAAACCCGCCACATACCACTACATATCTATATAAAAGTCGAGATATTCCAGTTTAAATAGCGACTCGCGAGCGTAAAGGTCCGATTGAATGAAACGTTTTCATTGAATTTCAGAGATTTCCTTGAATTCTGCTTTCATTATACAATTTCGAGTGAGTCCTCTAGCGGCGATTTCCTAAACGTCCGTTTCCACTTTGCCCACACTCACTCCTCCGGAAAATCTCCTTAATTAAAACTTAATTAAAATGAAATATTTGCAATTTTTTTTACAAATTTCTTATACTTTTCCTAATATAAAATATAGCCCATGTTTTTCTGCACATTAATATGCAAAAAAGTGAAAAATGGTATGCGGCGTGTTTTCTTATCCACACAACTTCATATATAATAATTAATCGACCTTTCACAATTTCATATATGATGATGCATAATTAGTAATTATTATTACTGTTTGTATCTGTATTAAATATCCGAGATATAATTTACCACCTTTTAGTAGAACAAAAGCTCTTACCCACACCCACGTCCAAATACAGTGCGCAAAGCCTGACCAACAGTGAGGACGTGACCCATGAATGACCCAACCACAGCCACAAACTTCCAGAGCACGTACCAAATGGGCCATAGAATTCCCCATCTGTAATGCCAACTCATTTCCAAAAGGAAAGCGGTGCAATTTAGAGCGGAGAGAAGGCCGAGTCCATTAAAAGGCAAGTGAATATTGGAGGAGGTAAAAGCAAGGGCTTGAAATTCCCGGGCGTTCTCATCCAATTGTCCACCTTGTTTGAGTTCCCTCTCCCTTCTGGACCCGAACCGAATCAAATCCCATCGTTCCCACAACCCTCGAATCCCCGAGCTCAAGAGGGATGCAAGTCGGTCCACGAGGAGATTCGGTTGTTCCGCATGAATCCCGTCTTCAATCATGAACTGGGCACAGTGGTAGCCGGATGAGGATGGGCCATCCTCCACATCCCGATTATGACTAAATCGGAGGCTCCGATTCCGCCTCATTTCCCCCTTGACTTCCGTCCAGAACGTCTCAAAGTCCTTGGCGGGGACGAGAAGGACGTGTCCCGGTTGGCTCAGTTCCTCTCTCACAAGACGCCGGACGTCACGGAGACAGACGGAGCCATGCCGGCTGAGGTAACTCATCGCCAGGAATGTCTCCTCACAGCTCCGGACGTGCGAGCAATTTGAATCCCGGAATCTTAATCTTAATCTTTCCCGCTTGGACTTGGACTTGGTGTTGGAGTGGCTGTGGCTGCCCCCAGCGAGCGGACAATGCTTCACACATTGCCTACCGGATACGAACCAACGCCCCTGAAAGTACGTGTCAAAGACGTCCGTCTTGGCCCCCGTCACCTCACATTGTTGGTCAATTTCAAAAAACCGGTGCTCTTCCATCCGACGCTTGCAGAAGAATTGACCGCAATTCCAGCCCTCGTCCACGCAAGCAAAATGAACAAAGAACCGAGCGGAATGAAGAATGTCCTCAAAGCGTGCCCACGTACTCCGGAAGGGGACACCGAGGGTGTAGTCCACGAGAGTGATGCTTCGATAGCCATTGGTCAGGATGAGGGCCATGAAGATCCAGACGCCCAGGAAGATCCGGGCCGCCCGTCGAGAGCCCTCTCGTTGAAAGGGGAGTGGAGACTCCCCCCCGCACTGCTCCAACAATACCCGCCCCATCCAAAACACACCACTCGACATCGACATCGTCATCGTCACGAACTGAGGAGTTGACATGTTGTCCAGTTGGGCCAAGATGAGGACGGCCAAAGGGATGATGAAGAGACAGAGGACGAGGAGGCCCAACCAGACGGCCCACTGAAACGGACCCAGATAGACCTCCAACGAATCCTGAAGCGTGTACACGCCGTCACTCGTAATGAATTTGTATGGCTCTTTCTGGACATTGAGGAGGCGGAGGGACTTCCCAGGGGACTCATACGTGCAAAAATCCTGAGCAGACAAGGAAAAGCGGGCAGTCCGCCGACGGTTTGTGCTTTCAAAAGGCCCGGATGTGAAATTGGCTCCTGTGTACAGGAAAACCTTGGTGGAGTCCACAATGCCGAGGGGGTGACGTCTATCGAAGGGGTCCCTGTGGAAACTCCAGCGGAGCCCTTCAAATTCCTCGGCGACTTGGTATGTGTAGGCGAGAGAGATGGCGTGACCTGTTGGGTCTGCAAGGGCGGTGCGGTAGGTGGACGCGGATTGATGAAGGCAACTCCAAACGTCCGAACATGAGAAGCCGACGAGGAGACTCCCTTGAAAACAGTTGGCGCACAAGTAGGAGCCGCTCGAGAACGTCAAAGTCCTTTTTTCAGTGTCCATGTCCATGTGTAGGTCAAGGTCAAGGTCATACAAGTAAAAGAAAATTGCTGGCGGGAATATATGATGATAGTGATTCCTTTCCAACTCTTGAATAAGCCCCGCCTTCTGTCCGTCCTTGAGGAAATCTGAGCGGGAGAAAGTCCACAGTTCGAAGGACGGGAAATATTGTCCGCGGTGAATGAATGGGCACAATTTGTCCCAGTGAGCATCTGAACTCAGGGCGCTCACCATTTTTCGAGTTGCCCCCATGGGCAGAAAGAAGACGCGGACCCAATTCAAAGTGTGTTTGAGAGTATTCCGCAAGATGGCGGGGTTGTTCGGATGAGGGAAGGGCGTGGGTCTGGTGTGGAAGCGGGGAGGGAGAGAGCGGCTCATGTACGGGATTTTGAGATGGCTGTATAATTCTTCAGTCCAGAGATCCGAGGACAGCCGGCGGGAATCATTTTGATTTTGATAGGTGGAAATGGTGAGGAACAGGTTTTGAAGGACCTCGTTTAGAAACTCGATGAACTGACGGTCGCGTCCATGTTGTTGTTGTTGTTGTTCTTTGGACGTGAATGGATTCTTCTGTTGCCCAGCCTGAGGATTCCCTAGTTTTTGAAAGAGATTCAGAGATACCGCGTTAAACGCGCTTAGCGAGTTTATCGCCGGCAAGAAATGTACACAGTGAAGCAGGGAGTAATAGTAATACAACAACATTTTGAATTTTTTGCTCATCGCGCAGTCACCGTTTTTGTGTAAAGTGTTCCAACTTGAAAATGAAATGTTACAGGTGACAAATATTCCAATTATTTATAAAGTATCTCTCATATCTCGTTGGCTTAATTTTATTTATTGAGCGCGTTGGAAAAAAACTTCCTGCCGCCAATCGGTCGTAGGCCATTTTTGAAAGACCAAAACAAGTTGAACACGAGATGTTGAACACGAGATGTTTCATTATAGTTAATGGTGAAATGTATATAGTCCAAGTCGGCCAAGTTTTCAGTGGACTGCACTGTAAAATAATGAACGGAAATTCGGAGGATTTAAAATGAAAACCACAATCGAAATAATATCTTTTCATTATATAGCATTAGCAGTTGTAATCTGAATTAAATCCCATTGAAAATATAATTGTGTTTTGAAACATGACCCAAACTTGTATGTATTTTGGAATTGGAAAATGTTGCATGTGTGTGATGGTCTCCACAGCATAGGGAATCAAAATGTGCAAATTTCAAATTGGTGTCATTAAAATATGAGACACATTTTGGAAAATAGTTAGTTACATGACAATTCTCGCAACTGTTTTTGTTTTTGGTAAATTGATTTTAATAGACTCAATTAAACAAACAAATTGTAATTGTAGGGATATCTGAAGTCAAGACGCGAGGAATTAATTTCCATTATTTTAATGACGAATCAGCGAAATTTGGGTCTGTGGAAATTGTAAATTGATTTGCCATAGTTGCTTTCTAAATGTCAGAGCAATTAAACAAGTTTACACCAAAAAACTTGAATTCTGTGCGTGTGCTCGCGTTCAAAATTTACAATGTGTGTGGCTGTGTCGTTGATTTCGTTGACCACACGGAAAATGTAATAATGAACAAAGCCAAAGAGAAAAGATTACGCGAAAAAGCGCGGAGCACACACAGTTTTTGCCGGCATTTCAAGAAGGAAACAGCGTAAAATTTATCCACTCGGTTTTCTCATTTGTCTCCACATTCACAAAAGTCCAGAATGCCGACGTGGTCGAATTTGAAATGGAATTACTTGGCGTTTTCGATGGCGTCGGAGCTCAATTTGATTCCAGTCACTTTCCATTCCGTGACAAAGGAAATGACCAATCACACGTCTCTGTGGAGGAAATTTCTTTTTAAATTCTGGCAATTGGTAGGGGCAATTCAAACCATTTTCATGA
>JAIUND010002580.1:0-21348 GCA_034699125.1 Gisinianus flammeolus
CATACAACTCGTGCATCCCGGCTGGAAGTTAGTTCCAGCAACGCAACCGTACAAAGACTTTCAGCTAGAAGCTGTAGTGGAATTGATTTGTCCTTCTTAAGGTAAAATAAAATGAAACGAATAAATTAATGTCTTTTTAAAATGTTTCTATACAATAAATGCAACCCTCTATTCATTATATTTTCGTACCGTTTACAGCATAGAACTTGTGCCTTTACCAAATACACATTGCAACATTTCACCATTGCGTCCTGGTACAGAAAAGATTCGTAAAATATATGAAATCACGTAAGTTAGAATATACATCAACCTTAACATTTAAATGAGCCATGTGTACTTCTTTATAGTCTATAGCGTTTTCTTAAATGTTATTGTAACTGTACATGCGTCGCTCCAGAAGCGTCCTTGTACATTTTGTAAATGTAATTTGTTTCTTTAAAGCATTAAAAAATTCTTGAAATAATACTGAAAAAAAGTAGTGGCCCCGGGCGTGCTATATGTTTTTGTGATTGTAGCTTAAATGAGTAGGAAAATGGAATCTATTCTATTATATTATTGATGCGGGATGTCTATAGTAGTTGTATACCAAATATGAAAATCGTGGGTCAAGTTTGAAATTTGACCTTTGGGTCAAATCGAGGTCAAATTTTTTTGAAAAGTTAAAATTTTCTCAATGTATACACGGTAGTATTTTTAGAGGAAAACATTTCCAGTGGCAGAATTTTTGTAACTCTTACAGAAGCTGACATTAAGTGTAAAACGCATCTTAAAACCTTAAACTTTGAAAATTCACCCTGGGCTTCTGGGTCAACCTAGATTTTTTTGGCTAACGCAGAAAATTCTCTAAAAATCCATACTATAATACTACATAGGTTTTGAAATGTCCCAAAAAATTGACTTATTTTTCCATTCTTTTCTGGTGGTGCTACAGTAAAGAAATTTAACTAAAATCAATTTTCAATCCATTCTCAATCAATCATTTGTCTAATAGCTTCTGTACTGGCTGTTCATAATTTCAAGATTCTTACAAATGTCGGAAGTAAAAACTTATTGTGAAACCTTTTTCGTTTGCAGCAAACGATTTGCTTCATTTTTGGATTTTCCATCACCGAATGTTGTTTTGAAAAATATTAGTGAACTTTTCCTGTATGTATATATTATTTCCAGTGTAAAATGTAAATGATTTCAAAGTGTATCAGAATCAGAACTTCTACAAGTTGATTATTGCAACACTAAAAGTACAGGGAAACTCTCATTTCGATTTCGAAAATAAAAATTTGTCATTTTTTCCTCCTCCTTTTTTTTACACAATACAATGACAATTTCCAATACTGTATACAGAACAATCAGAGTTTGAGCGAAGGAACAAAGACGTAATAAAAACAATAGTATGAATATTATTCATATATTATGAGGAAACAACTTTCAAATGTCGCAGAATGCTGTGAAAATTGTCGATTGAATTAAGAAACACACACTGGAAAATTTCATTAATATTTACGTGGATGGAAAACTAAAACTGGTTTTAATTGCAACGATCAAGTTGTGAACAATCGGCTAAAGTGCGTGATATCATGCTTTCTATCCATCTATCAACTATCCATTCGCAATTTGTTACTTGATAGCTCAATTCCCTGACATAAAAACCAATTTCTGTCAATTAACTGTACTGAAAAAAAAAATGGTTACGGGTCTATATACTTCACGGATATACCACCTATATACCATATATTTGTATATTCACAGCTCAAAATTCAACACATTTCTTGGTAATCTACAATCTACAAGGTTCAAACTGCCATTTGCCATGTGTATCCTCCTTCCAGATAAAACTGGGCTATTTGTACTTATAGGATTAAACTGCATTTGGAATTGAAAAATGAAAAATGAATCTTTCGTTATGCTTTAATTTTAAAATAAATGATATGATCCTATATCATCTCAAATACTTATCAAAACTATATAACCAACTCTAGAAACGTATGTTCGTTATCGCGTATGTTCAAATTACAAATTAAAGCCATTAATTTCTAAACTATATAGAGATTATTTTGCATTTTAAGAACATTGAAATATAATGAATAATAGCAAATGACAGTCATCATCATCAACTTTCTGACGAAGAGTTTTCTTTTTTCTTACTGTCTCTCCAATAAAAGACTAGTAATATTGTAAATCATAATTGCACGTTCCGAGAGAATGTATAATATAATAATGATTATACATAAGAAAACAACTTAATAATTTGTGATGATTGTGCGCGTTTATATGTATCTAAATTGTGAATTGAATTTTGACCAACTGGTATTACAGTATATAGGGAAATAGTAGGTGCTGTGCAGTGTACAACATTGTACATACAATAGATGTAGGTACAGAATACATTGATATTACAGTATATATGCATGCATGTGAGAAATACAATATACAGACAGAGCCTGAACTGTAGAATTCAGAATGAAAATATGAAAGAAAGAAAGAGAGGAAGAGATGAAATAAAAATGAGAGAGAGAGAGAGAGCGAGGGTCGATTGTATCGTATATGAACTGGGGATGCGGGAGAAATGAAATGAGAGAGATTTTGTACATTTATGTATGATGGGTTATGATGAGGTTGATTCCAACATCCAAATTCAAAATCCAACATGAGGGTAGCACTTGAGGCTTTTCAGCTTTCAGCTACCTTCCCAATGAATTGGACAGGACAAGAGGACTTCTTCCCTGACAGTTTAAGTGCTTGTGTATACTTGCATATACTTTGGATGGAGGAGCTCCTATTTCACGTATATACACATTATATTCTATACATGGGTGAATATCTGAATCTGTGTAGACTAATACGTGTCCCTCACCCTATTCCTATTCCATACATTGGTTGCGTATAGTCTGTAGAGTAGAGTAGAGGAATAGAGAAGATTTTTTTGTTGTACTGAAAAAAAACCCGAGGTCCCTTTCCTTCCCATCATAGCTGGACGTACTGTAGGGATAAGTACATAAAAAGGGCAGCTAGGGCAGTCCTGTATGATGCCACTATATGTCAGACAAATACACATCTTATAATCATCATGGTACCTTCACAACAGAGAGTCCATTCGTGTCGACACTCGACAGTAGTAGAAAATAGAAAATCTAAGATTTTTCCTTTGTACACAAATAAAGAAAACAAGAAAACTGGAGATGGATTTATGATAGGAAGGAACGAAAAATAATGTATATAGAATATATACTAATACTTGCATATATGTATTTCTTTTTCTACTCATTTCAACTCATTTTTATATAACATTTCTATAATATTAGATAAATAATTCCAGGAATATCTATTTTCCTCGTAAAACCTTAAATCTATATACATGTATCAAACAAAATTCAAAATTACTAGTGGAGGATTCGTCATCGAAGTATGATTACTCCTTACATTATTATGTATGTAGGTACAATGTACACACGCGATAACAGTGTACGTTTCTTTTTTTTATCAAATTTGAAATTGAACTTCAGCCCTGACCAAGAGAACTGTAGCAGGCTGAGAAAAACTGAGGATGAGTGGATGAGAACTCATCTCTTGATGAAAGCTCATAATAAAGTAATTTATCATCATTATAGCGTAGAATAATAATATCACCATATTAACTAATATATACTAAAATTTCCAGTAACTCTTTCCAATCAGTTTCAAGTAAAAGTATCTGTATATATAGATATTTGCTCTGACGACGAGATCTGCAATGCATACGATAAAAAATCTAAATCTATATATATAAATCTAGTTCCGTTTGAGCAAATAAAGTGTACAGGAACATTCGGATTTGTATGGAAACATCAGAAGCACATATTATAAGAGAGCCTTAGACTCTAAGGCTCAGAGGTTTTTCAATGTCTTTAGCTATATATATACATAATATATAGTGGGACTAGAATTGTGGTGTGTAAAATATATATGGTTCAGGTAAAAAGTAGGTACATAATATAATATATATGTATATAGGGAAATATGTAGAGAGAGAAAATTGTATCATGTATTTGCCCTGAAAATAAAATAGAGTTGGGTGTTGTGGGAAGGAATACTCATTGGAACAAGTAGAAAAGATGTACATGAATCTTTTCTCTGTCCGTGTTCGTCTGTAGTAGTAGTAAGTATAGTATAGTAGTCTGTGTAGCATGTCTGTGTGAATAAAAAAAGATACGTTGAAATAGAGGGGAAAAGAACCATCATTCTGTTTCTGTATAATATTCTGATCCCTCGCATTTTAGGAAGTTTTGAGAGAGACAGAGAGCCAGCCGTATAGTATAGTATTGCCGTGCCGAACGAGACTCGAGTTTAGTTTGTGCACAAAAGCTGTACAACACACACATATATTATATTTACCAAATGTGTGGCCGCCGCATTGAATTCTCACTTTCGACACTTTCGTTCATTCACTGTTTCCCCAAACCCCCTTCACAAAAAAAATATAAATAATATAAAAATCCAAGGATAATATACGAGACAGTCGTTCCTCTAAAATTTAAAAACGACTCGAGTGTTTTCCTAACTTTAATTTTTCATTTGCTATAAATTAAGTAACTAATACATATGTAATTGTGATTACGTGTTTTTCAGTAATATTATGTATATTTTAAATAATTATGTTCTACTATTGTGCGCGTTCTCGGATTTAATAATTACTTAATAATTACTTAATTATTAAATTTACAACTCTTCTTTTGGATTTGGAGGAATACGTTTGTTCATGTTCTTGTTTTCAAAATGTGAACGTGTGTATTCGTTTTTATTTGTTTGTTTGTGTAGAAAACAATTTGTCATTCATAATTGTATAGTTCAAAGTTGGTTGGTTTACTTTTGCTACAATTTATTTGTTATTAGCAAACTTGGAATTTTGAAGATTAATAATCAAGCATCAAGTTATTTTGTTTGACTCAAAAGTCAGCCGGAGCTGTAGTTTAACTACTTACATACATTTTGATTTTCTTGAATAATATAAATATGATTTGAATGATTTGATTCATCTTGTCATGATCATCCGATCTCAAAAATGTCAAAATATCAGTATTTCTCGGTAACTTGTAGAGATTCAAAATAAATTACTACTATTTGTAAACAATTAGGTTCAGTCGACTGTACTCGATAGAATATTATATATTATATGAGTGAGTGAGTGTACTTTTGTCTTTGTCGATGTAAGTGGCTCATTATTATTATAATTTATTTATAATAGTGCATGTGTGCATAATTTTTGTTTTGGTGGATTGTGAATTTGAAACAAAGTGATTTATTATTATTTCTACTGACACCTGACACGACGACGATATTAAAAGGTGACTCTTTAAAGTTTTGAAACTGAAGATTGGAAATAGCTAGTTAAGTACCGTTTAACTGTGTGTATGTGTGTACTACAGATATTAACTGTGAATTAATTTGAGTAAGTGTCATTAGTCAGTGTACTCAGAAAGTTTGGTTTTTTTTCTTCTCAACGAATACAATATTGATTCATACTCTCAGAACTGCCTGTTTTCTTCCGCAATTCTTCAATGATTGGAGAAATAGTTACTATCCCAAAATTGAATACAAGGGAATCAAATCCATTGGATAATATTCACAAACGCAATTACTATTATTATTCCACATCTATTTTTACTTGGAAATTTATTTGGAACTTATCTAGACTGTTGATATGCGAAGAATCTCATTCAGTAAGTAACAATTTATGTTCTTTTTTAATCTAGTATTGCTAGTTCAATTGGATTGTTTATTGCTCTCTAGTTTTAAGCTTACTTATAGTTGGTTGTTAGCATTTTATCAAATGCTTATCAATAGGATTCGTACATAATATGTAGGGAGTAGTAGGGACATCAGCTCATCAAACAATACATTTTGCATGTGTATATTAAATCCATATCAATGTGTTTAACTCATAGTCAATAATTATCTTCGCTTATACTCGTTTAGAGTTGTATACCTATGTTAGTTGTCAGTTGTATGTCCAATGTCCAAGGAATTTTATTTATAGAATGTCATTTCCACAATATGGCAACATACAACATATGCAATACTAGTTAAATATCTATACACTGTGTGCTGAAATCAAAACTAGTTTCTTATTGATCAAATAACAAAATTACTATATATTTACTATTTACTGCAGATAGCGAATCTGGTTGTCCATATTTTGAAACACATTGGACATTGGATAGAGTGTCATGTTCAACTGAATAAATTTTTATCTAAAATTTGTATACGCGCTTTAATAAAAATGCAACTCTTTTTAGTTTTGGACATGTTTAATGTATTTCGATGATATTTGCCGTTTAGTAGAATTGTAGTCAAGAGAAGAGTCAAATCTTGACTAGAGTGAAAATCATTGTCAATCAACGACAGCAAAAGAATAATAATTTATTCTCAATGTAGGTTTGAAATTTGAAAGAACAATGCAATATAAATGCAAGTGATGTGTACACAATGTACTATCATGGAATTTATTCCACAAAATGATTGTCGTTATTGACATTGACCCACTTCATATGTAAAGTTTTTTAAAAAAATTAGTGCATGGCACTTGGAGCTCTTCACTTTTCAGGCTAATCAGATATTCCATATACATTTTTTAAATTTGATTCGTAAATCAAGTATTAAATTATCACTAACATTTCCAAATGCATTTGGTGTTGAAATGGTGGTGGAGTGAGTGTGAAGGATAAGGTGCATTTTTAAAACAGACATGCACTCATACTGACCGAAGAAGTCATTCGTGAATACAGACTGTATTATACAGTCCAGATGACTTTAGATTTCAAACCTAGACTTGCTAATCCGGTTTTGAAAATGTCGCTCCGCGTCATTCCTATCGTATATAATGTACATAGACAAATAAATGAAAACAATGCCGATGGATTACGGCTTAGATTAAAGCTCGTTATAGTTTACACACTAATCGTGGACAACAGTTACTGCTCATTTTTTTCAAATTCTCCATTACGTAATTAGTTATGTATCGAGAAAGTAAATTTGAAGGACTTTTGGGATTCTATTTCAAATTCTTAGGAACATGATTTGACGATTTGTGTGCTTAAGCTTCTTATCGATGGTGAGAGTATCACCTGGTTGAAAATTACGTGCAGCACAACGTTTTTAAGCCTATATAATACTATATATTCCGATAGCATGCATGTGAACATTTTAGAGTATGTGTACTAGTACGTTGTTTATGTTTTTTACGCTGTTGCTGTTGGTGTAATTATTATACGTATTTAAATTATCCATTTTACATAAGATTTACATGTTTCAAGCAGGTACATGCTTCTTTTGCGTGCGGAAATACTTTTGTGAGAATACTTGAAAATGTTTTACCACTGGCCCGCTTACAGCAACTTACATACAAAACTTGTAATTACTCTTTTTTCAGTCTGTCTTTTTTTATTCTTGACTCTTGATACCAGTTGATGGCGTCAATTTTTATCTCGTATCTATATAATGAATATAGTTTGATAAGACCCGTTTTAATATACCGTACTTCACATGTGGCAAAAGTTCACACAGAAATATAATAATTATTATATTGATGTCTTCCAACAAGCAGAGGAGAAAACCGTATAGGTATATGAAATTTTAGTAAACAAAACCCACCATTCATTGTATGAAAACAAAAAAATAACAAATAACAACCCAGTCCAGTTTTACAATGTTGAATTTCACATGCATTTAGCTTTACTCCTTTTTCAATTTAACTTAACCATATGGTACAACTATAACCGATGCTCATAGTAGTTGTATCGAATCCTTTGAACAGTTTTGTTGGTAATTACTGCAAAATACATAGACTAAATTGAATAATAAAGAAATAATAATAGATCACAAAGTAGCTGATACGAGTGCCATTATAGGAGAAGGAGGCCTTTGCCTGGTTTAGCCCTATGCATAATACTATTACAAACATTTGAAGTTGAAATATAGATTGGAAACAAAGTTTGAAAAGCCTTCCGTCCAGTGTAGCATACTGTAGGACAGTGTAGGACTTAACAAAAATACAGCCATAAATTCAAGCCTATAGACAGAGACACACAGCCTGGTCACTTGAAGGCCCACACAGTATGCCAGTATTGTCAACAGATGTAGAGCATTCACGGTGGAGTAATATTAATATTTCACATGTTCATTCACAGGCTGGAAGTTTGAGACTTAAATTGAGAGTAACCTTTTTCCAGCGGATCCACACAAATAGAATAATCGGGGATAATACTCTCCTTCTCAACACTTTCACGTTACAATTTACAATCTAAATTCCCGCATATATCATGTTTTACACATTACAAATACATAATGTCAGTATACATAGACATATGTACGTACATATGTACAAAACTTGGTTTTCAACATGACAAGAAACCATACATTTGTTATAGGTGGCATGGCGTTTTTGTAAATAATTTCATGCTTGTATAGAAAGTATCAAGTTGCTTTGGAATTCAAAAGGGATTTAAGGGTTAAAATCTCTCTAAAGCTTCAATGGTCCTGTTTAATACTAATTAATCTTGTGTTGTTATTTAATTCTGGTGAGTTCCATGATCGTTTGTGGAATTCTCATATAGAAAATCTGTTGTCTATAGTTATGTACCTTTAACATTCGAGGCATTCGAAAATGAAAAATAATTCTTTGGCGACTTTTGACTACTGTATGGCTGCATCGCGTCTCGAATTTCCAGTATCGTTTTTCCAGACCTGTAGCTTCAAAGTTCTGTTAACTACATGATCTGTTGGTGTGATTCTTTCACTTGTCATTTTCGAAAATGAACTGTTTTTACAAGGTTTTCACACAGATTGAGGGTTTAGTTATTAGAATTAGGGAGATAACTGGTGATTATATTATGTCTATCACTCTACTCATACAGGATTTGACAGCACATAAATGTTTGTGTTATTGGTCCTCTTTTTAATTTTTTAATTTAGTAAAAATAACGCTTTTATCACTCATTCCAACATTTGATTTGTCATTATTGCATGATTTATTGCTTGTGTCGTAAACTTAAAATCCAGTTGTATCCCCTTTTGTTTCATTTGTCTGTTTTTAGCTAATAATGCAAGACAAGTTGGAGCATAGTAATCGAAATTTGTGCAACTTTGGCCTAATAAATAGTTTTAAACTCATAAATTTTACACAAATACGATAAAAGCATTTCTAAAAAAATATATAGATACCACAAAATAAAATAAAATATTACATAGTGACTGTGCACTTTTTGCATTTTTAATGTACAATAAAATAAAGAAAATGGAAAGAGGCATCGAATGTCATCTGTCATTTGATTAATTTGTAAAATCATCCCAGCAATTATTCTTGTATATTGTATAGAATCGCAAGCCAAGAAATGATTTACAGACAACTTTCGTTCACATTCAAGGAAAAAATGATGATAGTATGTATTTGATATGGGGTGAATCCAAACAGAGCGTAGAAGCAGGCCAAACGCTATGCATGACCTTTTCACATGGCAGATAAAAAGCAAATCTAAAGACGTTATTGACGATATGCTATACCTATATATTTATGAGTATGATGCATTTTATATTCACAATTCTCCATTTCGAGTTATATCATAGGGCCTCTTTTATTAATTAAATATTATGATATGTTATGCTACAATAATGTTCTGACAAACATTTGAGTGTTCTCCATTCTTAATTTTTTTCACTTATTGTTAGCCATCTCCATTGAATATGTGGAGTAATACATTGGTTGGAGAACAAAAAGCAAAAAGTTAAAAAATAAAACGGAACTTGCACATAAAATATTTTTTATGACATTCTACAGAATTCGTGAAGCTTAATGAATTTATAAGTAATTAACGAACGTCGGTTACCTTTTGGCATATCCTTGGTGAATACTAGCGTACTGTCCAACTACAAATTGTAATTTGTTTTGTGGCTACAATACACATATATTTATATGTATATATATACATTATTATACACATGTAATGGGATGTACTTATTGTTAGATGTGACTTCTGTTTGATTTCGAGTCTAAGTGAGTAACCGTAGATAACGGACAATATTTTAGTATTTTATCTATACATGTTCATGTATGTGCTCTTTTTATTTATTTACATGGGGTTTACTAAGTAAACTTTACTTTTAAATGATTGTCCCGTTTGTCGTTTACTCTCAAGTCTCAAGCGCTCTAATTTTATATAAAAAGTCGTGTCTTAAAAACTTTACACGTATAGCTTTTGAAATAGACAGTAGAAGATATCCTTGATTGTATGAATACTGACGATTCAAGATTGAAGGGATCCCTCTCGATTGGCAAACTACTTTCAGTTGAAGTATTCTCAAGCACACGTTTATATTAGTTCATATTACACATCGTATCACATCAAATTGACTTGAATGTTAGTAGATACATGTGTGGTACGTATTATGATTAATATTTGATATGAAAGTCATGTGTGCGTGGAGTCACATTTTAAAATTTTGGTATGTTCAGTTGGATTCTTTTTCTTTGTATTACACTAACGTATAGTAAAATGAGTCTAGTAACTGTAATCAGATTATGTTATGGCATCACTAAATCATATTTCCAGTCTAGAGACCAGAGCCAGCGTGTCACCTCATAAACAATTCCCAGTGCATTCTTTGTACTCCATGTACTTAGTAAATACTATTTACATGGAATTTATAAATTAATAATAACTATATAAAGATAGATAATTAACTGGGATTTGGAAATCCTAGTATTCTTTCCTTTGTTGTCTTTTATATTCAAGTAGTCCAAGAATGTCTGGCAAGTGAAATACATTTGTAAAGTTATTTTTACAAATCAATATTTGGAATGAAGGAAGCCAGATAGAGTTTGAGGATGTGGAATTAATTTGAGAGAATGCAGATTGGATTGTAATTGATGGTCATATATGTAAAATAAAAATTTTGATCTAGATTTTCTCTTGAGGGATTTATGACTAAAGATAAATAAGAGAATAATGATACGAGTAGCCACTTATTCTATTCCTTTTTAGTTTGTTTGTTTAGTTTTTAGCTTGGGAAAAACTGGTCATAGTGGAAATAATAATGATGATATATCATATTTAATAAGCTTGAGGATCATGGGATATTCATGAGAGAGTTTATATGGAGGGTCAAAAATCAAAAGTAAAGTTTCTTTTCTTTCATAAAAGAAAAGAAGAAAAGAAAAGAGAAATTATTATTATCATTAGCAACGTATTGTATTTCTATTAAGGAAAAATGACTAATTTATGAGTTGTTAAGTTTAAACTCGGTATTCTGGTTCTGATTTAAATGTAGTGGACTTGACTAGTGGTTAACATCTTTGAAAAAAAATTCTGTTGGAAGTTGCAAGAGTGCATTGAGAGAGATTATTAAATTTTATTTAAATGTCTATAGCTACTGCTGTGCCTTTCTTTGAAAGTGATCATATTTCTTCCTTGCTATTTATTCTATCAAGATATGTACCTTTTTTGCATGAGCACACAGTATTAATAATATGTAGTCTGTGTCCCATGTATGTACTTTCTCCTTCATTAAATTGTGATCGTGAGCAAACCTTTTTTTTATTATAGTGCAAGCTTCAAGTTTCTTCTCTCAAGTATATATCTATTTTCGCTATATTATTCCATGGGGTACATGTCTAAAGTTAAAGTATGTATATTCAACTCTTAAACAGGAGCTATTGTATATAGTCATTTGAAATTCGTCACGGACACCCAATTTTGTCTCGGCTTACATATATTTTTCCATGCAAATATCTCCAAGGCTAGAGGTTTCACTGTGTGTGTACAAAAGAATCATGCTTAAGACAAGACAGAGAGACGTCACAGTACAATGTGATTATGAAATGTGAATGAATAATAGCAAAATGTATTAAAGGAAATAAATGAAATGGGAGGAACTGCATACTCACAGTGCAGGGAAATATCGTATACATATTTAAACTCATTTTAATATTTTTCTATTATCGTATTGTCTCGAATAAATAATTTGAACAGTTACAAGCCCATTCTGATAAATAAAAGAAACTAAATCCTGAATAAAAGATGGAAACAAATTAGTATATATACTCTAGGTATGTATAACTAGGTAACGTATATGACATGTAACTGAAACGTAGAATACTTCTTGTTCATAAGTTCTGTGCAAAACAATTCCAGTGTGGGGATAGATAAAATGGTTTATTGTCCCTGAGTGACTAAATTTTTCATTCATAATTTTATACAGTGATACGGAATAATATAGGTTTCTTTGCATGTATTTTATTGTTTTATTATTATGCGACACAAACCGTAGTGGACTATTACGACTATACACGATGCATATTTGTGCATTCACATTCGTATTGTCCTTCTCCAAATGAATTGAAGTCAAAGGTATTGTATTTCCTATTATAATATATTGAATCTTAAATAAAATTCTTGTGCAGGTGGATTTTTCACTGTCGTCTCATGTAGATTGTACCTACAGGATTTTGGGTATTTTGTTCTATTGTAGCACAGGACAGGCTGAGGTAAGGTTTAAATATGTAACTGTTTACTAACATCCGATAGCACTGATATTATATAAGTAAGAAGTGGAAGTACTCGTTGTTTTTTTTCACATGGTCAGAAAAAAAAGCGAAGACAGGTGAATTCGATACGACGGACGGCGATTTAAAACTCGTTGAAGGTTTAATGTAGAATATAATAATGGACGCATACGGTTTCATGAATAGTGGATTTGCATTTTTCTAGGATTGCATTGGAGTGTTACATTACCAAGATTGTAATCTGTGCTGGGATTAAATGCTAGAGAGCTGTCAGTGGACATGGATAAATCTCGTGTCAAATCAATTCCATAGTGAGCTTGTCAACGTCGCAGCATCTCACTTATGTATACCTTCTGGTTCCACTCTTTCATCTTCTTTTGGTATACACAGTACACGCACGGCCGAGAAAGAAACAAACTGAAGGGGGAAAAAAGTTTTCGGTAGGATTTTTTATACATATTTTGTGTGTTGATGTATTGCACCAACTTGTCCACACTGTTGTCTACAGTCTACAGTTATTAATAATTCAATTATATCATATCCATAAAGTGTTCTCACTTGTTTGCTGTATATCATACTGTAAGGAAATGGAATCCTAACAATGAAATCCATTCTTGGAATTTTCTACATTTATATCATGACATGCAACTACAAACACTTTTTTTTTTCATCAACTTTTTTTGAAAGTTTCGTAACAAGAGTTATAAATCTGTAAACATGACATTTTGTCTCTGTTCAACGAACGAAACTTGCATTATGAATTTAATCAAATATTTTGAAAAACTTGGGTAGAGAGAAGCAGACGACTATATAGAAATGGTATACATATTTAAAAAAAGGAGTTTTTTAATACTTACGTCTCTTTCACGAATGAAAAACAAAGAAAAACGGATTTTTAAATGTTTTTTACATGTTGTTGTACAACATACAAATCAGATTTAGTAAAGAATGAGATCAAAGAAGATTATTCAGTATTCAATTGAGCTGTGGGATCTTTTGAAAAAGGAAAAAAGCTTCAAAGGGTAAAATAAACACAGGGCACGCTCTTTAAGGATATGAGAAAGGGCTATGTATTTCAGAAAAGATTCTGTTTGGAGTTTAGAAGAGTACATTGCTTTTTTTGTTCTTAAGAATCCTTTTTTAGAGTTGGAAAATGAAGTTGTAAAGAAACGAGACCAAAGTATACATACTTTGAAATTTTTACGTTTTTTGATGATTGATACAGTTAAATATTGATCAAAGAATTTCAAGTGTGTACATTGACATGAAAAGAAGATTATTTGTTTGCTTTTTTTGGAAAAGTACCTTAAAAGTGCACAATTCACAATAATCGGTATGGCAGTAAGAAACCCGTTATGTACATTGTAAGTTAGATGTGAAATATCCATAATGTACATTTGGAAGATTGAAACGTCGGATGAAGTTAAATAAAGTCGGTAGTGTAATTTTTGAGCAACTTCTATCAGGTCATACCTTGATAAAATAGAAACATTTCATGTAGTTCTTTTGTAGCTTAAAAATGAATTATTTTCGCTATATACTTCTGTATAGATGGACCAAGAAGAACGGAAAGGCATGACTTGTGAACGTAAACAAAAGTCACGGTAAACCGTAAAGATTCAAGTCAAAATTGTAGCATATGGTCTAGTTGAACCGCCTTCTACAATCGAATTCAGTTTAAGTTGAGCAGAGACGGGAAAGAAATATATAGAATCTGCCGACACGAACCTCTCTCTCTCTCTCTCTCTCTCTCGCCTTCTTTCTTCTTGAACTTGTGTGTAAATCGGTGAACAGACGTTTCCACATGTTTCGCTCCCTGTTTTTTTTTCATCTTGCAAGTTCATGCGTCTGTACTAGTCTGTAATGTGCCTGTGTGTTTTCTTTTATGTACAAACGTGGCATAATTAATGTACGACAGTGCCAAAGCGCATTCCATACTAAATCCTCCATTTCATACCCAATTCAACTAGACTGGTTGTGCTACCGCACTCATTTTTCATGTCACAGTATTTGTCATTTTGTACGTACATGGAATTGTATTTCAATAAACTTAGTTTATTTCGAGTTCCAAGGAGTCGGAGAGTACTTAAAATATATTGTTAGAAGTCAAGTTTGTAAGAAGGAAAAAGATTGAGTTAAGGCTAGAACTTATTGTGTGAGAAAAATTGTCAAATTAAGAAGTAGCATTTCTGTTACAGCAAATTTAATTAAAACCATGCTTGTACGTATTTATGTCAGAATTCCGAGGGGATCCCCAAAAAATCTTTCACAGGTCATGTATTATTCTGCTGCAGACAAAAAAACCAAGAGCCATTAATAAGACATAAAGTATCACAAATATTTTTGTTTTTTTCGTTAGCAACTGTGTTGAGATAAATAGAATTTACGATCATGTAAAATTTTAAATTTAAGAAAAAAAACGCTCAAAGTTTCAATAGTATTTTAGACGTTGTACCTATCTGTACTTACTCTTGGGACTTTTTGAGTATATATATATATACTCAAATATATTTGAGAAAGTTTTAAAGTTATTTTACTGACACAAAATATATTGGGCAGTATACATGCGTGAAGACAAAACACAAAACAGTGTAATTTATGTAACATTTTTTTGTTGTGTGTAATGGTTTTCATTCGCTGTTTGTGCCTTGTTATTTTGAGCTCTAGAGTAAAATATCTCATGCCAGTTTGTGGTGAGCAACGTAAGTAATACTTTTTATTGGCACTATTAGGAAATTAAAGGCGGTTTGGAATTTTCCAGTGTATAAGATTTCAATGCTTTTACCCATTTTGGAAACCCCTTACATGTAAACATGCTATTTTCATTTTCCTTCTTCATTTTTGCCCTTTTGGACAGTGCTCGTGAATGATGTGTTGTCACATGATTAATATGGATCTAGAAATTATTGCAAAAAATTATATGCGACTCATTTATGACATTGAAAATAATGGATTATGTTTCTTTATGCATGCATCTAACAATAAGTAGTGCATATAGAAGTCTGCTATGAGAAGACGAATTTTGGAGGTTTGAAAATTGCAATGAACACTAAACTGGACACTAAACTCACGGTCTCAAAGTTTTCAAGTATATTTAGCACCATCCAAAAGGAAAAATTCGCACATCTTTGTTCGGCTGTAATATATGAATATGAATGGATAAGGAGTTTGTATGCATGAGACTGAAACATAGAATATTCTGCCATTTGGCTCTTGTGCACTTTGCTCGTAAATCAACCTTTAAAATGAACCGAAGCCATCAATATCAATATGTTCGTTCCGAGTGTCAGAATGAAAAGAGAAATTTATTTACAGCCCGATAACACATTTCTGTTGAAAAAAATACAAGGTCTAGGATCCAGGACCACGCCCTGAGTACAAAAGTAATCGGAAATAACTTCAATGTACAAATATATAGGATTTGAAAAAGGTTTTGTTTTTCAAAAATCTAATTTTAATGGAGATGTGTAGATGTGTATATCGTTAACTTTTTCAAAATGTTAGTAAAAACCGGGCTTCATTCATTAATGTTTTAGTGTGTTCGCATGGTGTTCACTGGTCATATTCATTTAAACGTACATGAAGATGGTTTGACCAGAGTTCACTTCTTATAGTTGTTATATGGGTGGATTTATTTGGTCATTTACAGAAGCTGTTTTTGCTCACAGGCATTTTTATCATGAGGAGGGAGCAAACAGTGTCTGCCGTCTACACTAGTGTCATGCTCAAGGTGCAAGTTTCATTGAAAGAATGATGATCACAAAAAAATAAGGTTTTGGGGGCTACATGTATATAAAATACGAAGACGGATAAACGAAGCTCCTATTTTTGATGACGCTCAAGTTAATCCCATTTTATGTTAAGGAGTCATTTTGTAGCAAATAAATCTTCAGTTACGACAACAGCTTCATCTCTAAGGTTCAAAGTATCATTTTGCAAACCTTCATTTGAGCAAAGAACATATTGTTACATTCTACCTTGTTCTGAACAAAAATGTTTCACTTGGATCACTAAACAGTAAGGTAAACGCATACTCGTTGTGCGAAAAATCATCATATCTTACATGCTTACTGTACAAATTTTTCACCTGCCTTGTTTTGTATAGAGAGAAATAAAGACATTTATTATGTGTGTACACAAGTACGCCAAGAGGTTTTATGGCAGTAAATTACCCATTTTTTCCTTGCGTATGAGATGTGACCATCGAAATTATTGTACACTTTATTTATTGTTGTAAGTAAGCTTAAAAATGTGCCCATGCCAAATGAAAATGCATGCCCTATCTAACGTGTACGGATATTATGATTCATAATATGTCATATTGATTTAATGATGACACCAAAAAAAAAAACAGTTGTTTACATGTACGGAAAAAAAATTCTTGTGTGTAGCTTGAAACTTGCAAAGTGTGAATTTAATATAAATGAAAGCTGATAGATCAAAAGAATTTGTACAACTCAATTTAGTTGAACGGTCCTCACTCTCTAAATATTATGTAGATAGTGGATGATAGAATGGAACAAAAATTAATTGATACTAAATAGGGGATGATGATAAAAGTCAGTATTTACTTTGACACGGTATTTTGATGGTTTCTCGTCTCTCTTCCAATCAATAACTGTATAAGGAAATGTATAAAATTCAAAGCCAGATTTAGTAGAATGTTCGTTATGTCATGCTATGGGATTTCGTTTGTTTTTTTTTGTGTGTGTGCATATCAGTTCAGTTTGTGGCGTTTTGTTGGCTCAACTTTAGTTTTTTTTCTCTCTCAATTCTCTTTCTTTCTCCCTCCCTAACTAAATAGATGAAAAAGAGAGCCCAGCCTTTATTTACTTGTTCTGGTGCTGGAATTAGACGTGGTTGCTTGGTTTTGGACTCTGTAATGCGTCGCTTCATTGGTGTATTTAGTAGTATTTACAAGATGAGTCCATGTTCACATTTAACACAGCTTACATGTATCCAACCGAAGCAAAGAAAAACTATAGTATTTGTCCATGTGGCCCGTTTAGCCGTTTGTCCAGTGACTCGACTACTGATCGTAGAAGAATCATCTCGTGACCCCTTCACTATGTGTTGTGTCTTTTTACTGTGGGATTTATAATTTGACTCGAGCTCACAAATTTGTTGATGGTAATTCTAAATAGTTGACTGACTTTGAAAACATTGTTTTATTTATTCAATTAGTGATGAGTCTAAAAGTCTAAATGGATGCTGTATTTTTTTAGATTGTCTAATACTGTCCAGATGTGCATTCATTTGTCGGATGACTTTGTTTTATAGCTTGTGAAATAAATTTGGGACAGTCTTTTTTTTAAATCAGGGCATGTCCAAAAGGAATTGGTTGCGAAGGGCGAATGGAGGTGTTGAGGTCGAAAGTTAATTTTACAAGCTTGTTAAATTAGACAATATGGAGGGGAATGTACTCGTGTGACCTCTTGATTGTCTCAGAATGATGCCTGTAAAACTGAAAGAAGCTTTTTGTGTAGACAAACACGAGTTCGCGTGCCAGCGTCAGAGTGTCAAATACAAAAGAACAAATGTTTGCATCTTGTAATCCATGGATTTTTTGGTACATTTTATGTTGACATGATGAGACGGGCAGAGAATGATTTATTATTTTTTTGTTAGTTTGATTTGTATATTAACTTGGCACCAAGTGGATTTCTGCTGATATTTACACACAGTGACATGGAAATGTATTAAATGTTTTTTCTTCTCTTTCGTAATTTTGATTAACTGCTGTACATGCACATGAATTATTATTAAGACTGTGTATACATTCTTGCTGGGTAATTTTTTAGTGCTTTTGTAGTTGTGTTTCAAGTAGGAATGGCAGAGTTTCAATATATATAATTCTACCTACTAGAAATCCGCAAAAGCGCATGCTAAAATCAACAAAATAAATTTATCATGAAGTAAAACTGCTGTCAAAATGAAGGAAGTCCAAATGATTGAGTATGCCAAGGGTGATGGTGTGTTTGATTTGGTTTCCGTTCCATTTCCGAGGCACTTAAATTAATGCGTTTGTGACATCTACTCCTACATATATGGAGAATCTTTTTTGTCTGTTGGTCATACATATGTCATAAGTCAACTGTGTGTGTACCTACACTGGTGTAAATAATAGTGACAATGATCTTTCGTCCACTTAAAACATGACATACTGTCGTTTGTTACATTATCTGATTCAAAATTGTAGAACGATCTGTCGTAGTTGACAATACTAAAGCAAATGACAAGATTTAAGGAAACCTGATACAACTTATGAATTATGAATTGTGGCAAGGAATTGTGGAAACGTAGTAAATAGTTTAACGGTTCTTAGTTTTTAACTCATCAGTTTTCTCCAATACACAATGATTCTTGAAGAAAGGATAAAAAAAACTTAATTGATTTTTTTTTTCATTTTAATACAATTCATGCTGACAAACGTAGATTATAGATTACCCTGAGCGTACGCCGTGTAGGTTTTTACACGTGCGCCGTTCTGAGTTTTTGATTAACCATCTCACCAAGTAAGGTTCCGTAATGATGGGAGCGTGTGGGTTTCTGTTTCATTTCATGTTTGGCGTCTAATATACCTAATCTGATTATCCAATGTTTGTTTCCGTAATGATTTCCACATTTCGAGAAATGTGATGAATAATTAACTTGATGATTTGCCTCCATCCTTTTCATTTTCATTCAATTCTCAAAAAAAGTTTGAATTTTAGCTTGGATTTTTTTGTTTGTAAAAACGCCAAGACGAGTCTAAAATCAAGAAATAATATTTTATGGCATACAGGGTGGTCCCCATTTTTAGAAGTCATTTGTCTAAAATGGAAAGGGCGGGTTTCTCTCATGTAACTAGAGATTTATACATATTCTGTACCTGCCACATTTGTACTTTCTCTCAATGATTTTTGTCTCTATTGAAATCCGCAATCGTATACAAAATCCTAATTCTTTGCAAAATTCATACAAGGAAGAGTCATTTGGAAATATATTATTCACATCTGGACAACCGTGTGACTGCATATGGCTTATCACTTGATACATGAATCCCAACGTCAGATTTGTTATTAGTTCCACAAACTGTTTTGGGTACTGGTAATTTGTTCTTGTTGGTTGTAAAGGTGGATCTGGAGGCTTGAGCCATACAAAGGAAAAACTAAAAATGATTCCCTTGACAGAAGGAGAGATACAGAAGAGAAATGAGAGAAAACCCTGGTGATATATTTGTGATTAGGTTAGATCTGTCTTGCATATCAGCTAAAACCTGGCAGGGGTTTTAAATTTTGATTTTCAATTCTTAATATGGTATTTTCGCCCAAGTTCCTTGTCCATCCCCTCCATGTATTTTACCATGCTATGTATTATGCCTACTTCTTTGCCTTCAACTAAATTTCATTTGAGCTAATCTTCCCATCATAATTTAATCTAGTCGAATTGTACATGTTTATTTTGTGTATTCTATCCAATAGAATAAAATAGAACTCGTCTCAATGCATATACTGAATACAGAATCTTTCTCTTCTCTATTTCTCCATCTCATTGACCGAGTCTATTGACCAAATGAACGTTTTACCTATTATATAATTTCGACAGAGGGATCTGAATTTAATTTAATGGCAAGCTCATTTGAACTCATTTCATTCTAATACGTTCTATTCTATACTGATTTCTTATACAGACCTAATTTGATATTTGATAGAGCGATTCTGATGATGGTACATAAAGTACATATTTACCATACGAAATTAGAGAAAGAAGAAGAAAGTCCTGTTAGAAACATTGGAAACGGTCTAGTTGGTAGATTTTGGAACTGTCCATTATGTTTGAGCCTGTTCATTGTTAGCAGTTAGCATTGTAGCATTGTACAATATGAAGCTCTATAAATTCTCCTAGGGAGTAAAACTGGATATTGTATATGGTAACTGATTTGCGTAGTATTCCGTAAGAACGGCGTACTAGTTGTTGTGTGTATATATGTGGGTAATATAATCTGTAATGGAGAGAGGGAGAGAGAAGGAAAGGGGAAGTGAGTTCCGAGTTGTAATGACCAAAGAGGAATCCCAGCGGGCCGAAAATAATGTTCTTCGTTCTTGTGCATGTTTTGTTCTGTGTTCTGTGCCATCGGAGGATGGTCTGACTGGACTGGCATGCAGTCTAGATAGTATTCTACACCAAATATGGATTTGGGCGTTTTCCCGAGTAAATGCCAATGTTGGAACTAAAGAGGTGGCTGGTTTATTCGGTCCTTCGTTCGCTCATTCGGAGGGGCCATGAAAGCATCAACCAAGTTGGAAAAAGTGTCTGAGAAGACATGAAATAATGGGAAAGCTATGCACACACGCTATTATACGTACACATTACTACACATACTACACATGCTCCTCTTGTTCTTCCTTGAACTACATTGTGAAAACTGATAGGGAAAGATTATGAAATTGGTATATATCTGATATATTTTTGATGTGAGTCTATATATAAAATATTACATACATAGATTATGGCGTGAAAGGTAAAGGTATGAAAATGCTGATGTTATCATAATATAATTCCTAGACGGAAGACGGAACTGTCTATCCCTGGATTTTTTTCCTGGATAAAATAATTCATTCTCTACATGGAAGAACATTTTCGGTTTCTTTTATTGCATTTTCCACGGATTTTTTCCCCCTTTCATTTTTCTTTGGTATTGGAGAAAATTCGTTATGTGTCTATGACTTGTGAACCGAATAACTAGATCACATTATTTCATTGTGAACCGAATAACTAGATCACATTATTTCATTGTGAACCGAATAACTAGATCACATTATTTCATTGTGAACCGA
>JAIUND010002581.1:0-21347 GCA_034699125.1 Gisinianus flammeolus
AGTGAGTGAGTGAGTGAGAGAGGGAGAGAGAGTGTTGTAGTGTAGATATGTACAATCTACCTCAAAATCAGTATCAAAAATTAGTACATACATACACATAGACAATTAGGTACATACTTTCCTCTGGATTTAGATTTAGATCCACTGTTTTCTTTTCATGAAACTTGATGATTCATACAGAAAAGAGAGGAAAAGAGAGAGAGAGAGAGAGAGAGAAATCCATGCAACAGTGTAAACTGTACAGAGTCTAGCGCTTTATTTGATTTTAGTTACCCTCCGCTCTATCAATCTCCATCAATCTGTCAGTGATTGTAACTTTTTGGGATTGTGAGGCAAAGTCAAAGAGAAAAAGGGAAAGAGGGAAAGAAAGAGAGCGAGAAGAAAAGAGAGAATGAATTTTACACTAATAATCATTGATGTTTTTCAATGGTCAGTTCTGACCGACCGACCGACCAACCCCAGGAAAAGAAGTCTCAAATGCCAAAATGACACGCCGTCAATACTGGATAATTCAATGACTATCCGTTTGACTATACGGATACTTAAAGGGATCACAATAAATGTTAGATGTTAGATGCTCAGCTCACAGAGAGTTAGTCTCACGACAGTCTGACGATGAGAGCTCGAGACTCCAGACTCCATTTCAAGTTCAAGCTTTTCTCAAGTCTTTATTCGCTATATAGAATCTTTATATTACATAATACATACATTTTCTGCTTTCTTTCTTTCAATTCCATTCGTATCTGTATATATACAGATAATTCTTAAATCCAAATCCCTATTGCCCATTCAATATCATCCATTCGTGTCCCTTCAATCCAATCCAATGTCATGTCCACAGTCGTGTCCATGATGGACCCAACAAGACAAAAAAAAACACATGGTTGAAGCTTAAAAAAAACCTCGTAGAAGCTTTTCAGTTTGAAGAAAAAGGGAAAAGGAAGTTCCCGAGTGAAGGAAGAGTAAAGTAAAGTAAAGTGAGTGCGTATTTTTTTCTGGTAGTGGGTTGGAGAAGAGTAGAGAGAGCATCTAAATTCTATGGGAGAGAGTGAGTGCATCTCTTTCTCTGTTCTCCATTCACATTCAGACTATGTATGTATTGCAGACTAGTTGAAAGGCTAAGCTGCCTTTTATGCTTCATTGTTTATTACATATATTCTGCCTATTCTCTCTCTTGTCTTGTCCCCATCCCGTCATTCTCATCCTCATCCTCTTCGTCTTCGTCTCGTTCAATCCACTGATCGTCGTGACTGTTCAATGTGTTCAACGTGGAATCTTGACCATGCATCCATTGACTCAACTTAAACTGCACCAAAAAGCAGTACTGCAAGTTCAACATTTACCATTTACTATCTACATTTAAGATACATGTATTAACTATTAGTCCATGACCAAAGAATGCAGAATATCTTCCTATAGAATGTATAAGATTTCATTGCATATTATGTTTTAAATTAAATATGTAATATTCTTTTGTTCCCAGTGTCTACATTCATTCGTAATCTTAATCAAGTTACAACACAAACACACTGAACAAAAACACTGAACATCCTTTGAACGAGAAAGAAAAGGAAAGAAACAGGGAAAAGAGAGGCAGAATTTCCTTTCATTGTATCTGTATTATATTATATAATAAAATGGTAAATACTCAAATCCTTCCAAGTTCCAAGTCTTTTGTCTATAGACAGGTCTGTGTGTGTAATAAACTTTTTGAACCCACACCATCACTCTGCTCTCTGACGATGAGATCCTGACGACTACCTTACAACTTGCAATCGAGAGAGTTGTGATTTAAGATTTGAGACATACAGAATGATACAGAGATATATACAGTACACTTGTGACTCCAACTCCTCGTATGTTTTCTTCTTCGTTTCGTATGTTTGTCCATTGCCTATTGTCTATATAGGAATTTTTATTGCTGGTGGAGTTGTCTGAAATTTGTACAAAGTAGAGTTTCAGTTGGAATTGGAATACGTCTCTATCTATGTAAGTATTGGTCGTTGGAATAAAAATGTAAACGTATGGAGGAAATCTTTGCAAAGTCAGTAAAAAGTATAGTAAATGAGAAAAACAACTGGATATTGGATATCCCATTCACATTTCACATTCACATTCAGATGTGTGTTCTGTGTTCTATGTTCTATTCCATCTACACAAAGTTAAATGTAAGATACTGCAGTAGTTTAGTGAATGCTCATGTTTTGTTTTCTTCCTTCATGTTGAAACTTAAAACTGTAGCCTATATATATATACTATATACATATATGTCTGTAGTAGATGCAAATGCGAGCAATAAAATAGGCTTTATTTGTCACACAAGTTTTCCCAGTAGGACTCAACCAAAAAAATCTCTGGACTTTGTATACATAGCAATATACAGTACTAATACTTACTGAGGACTGAATTGCAATTTTACTACAGATATTGGTGTTTCGCATCATCCTTGTTTGTTTTTTCTTCCTTTGAACTCTTTATACGAAATTACAAAGGCTCTGTACACGCATACGATAGGAAATGTAGTAAGTACTAAGTATACAGATAGCAAGGTATGTACATCTGTAAAATATGTAGAAACCAGCAACTTTCGAGTGTGAGGATCCCTCCAAAAAAATTTACAAATATGTATATATATATTCTATATAGACAGACGGTGGGGGGGACAACAACATGGTTCGATTTCATTTCGAGAATCTCGTTTTCGCTACTTCACTTGCCACGAACCAACTACAACAACAATTTATTCTCTGTACACCAACAACAACAAGACAGGAACAGAAACAGGAACAACACTAGCAATTCACTTACAAGTTCGGAAGAGTTAGCGTTAGAGTTAGAGTTGGAACTAGATTCAGAAGAAGAAGAAGAAACAAAAAAGGGAAAAGAACAAGGCTACAAACTACTCGGAAAGCTCCAAGCATGGAAAAAAAATAAAATAAAAGTCGAGTCTGTGTTACCTCCGGATTTACTTGTATCAGCGTTCTGTGTGTGTGTGTGTCTTGTGTTTATACCTCTGCACCCACAATTTTTGTATGACTTGAATAGTAAGAACCAAATAGCATGGAAATGGAATGGAGGGTGAGAGAGAAGAGCAAAATTGTATTGTATTGTATTGTATATTGTGTCTGTATTCTGTATTCTGTATATATGCTAAGCAGTAAATGCACCTTTTTTTTCCTTGGGTTTTTGGTTGCCGCAAAGGAGTTGTTGTTGGTTGTTGCAGTGGATGTGGATGTGGATCCAGTGGATTCAGAGTTCAGAGAGTTGCTAATCGTAAAATGTGCCACTTGAATCCACTACCGACCGACTTCACTTCAGAGTTAGTTGTGAGTTCTGACTGTTCTTCTAAGGATGAGGATCTGACTGAGGTATGAGTTTTGAATTCGAGTTCACAGTCCACGTATTATTACCACTATCGTGAGTAAGTATGAGTATCAGTTTCCGTCTCAGGTTTTTATATTCCATTTCCATTTCCACCATGACTCTCTCCCTCCCTCGGTCTCTCTCTCTCTCTCTCTCTCTCTCTGTCCTTTGTAGTAGTTTGTAGGTACAGAATACAGATATATGAATATGAATATGAATATATCATATGTAATAATAAATGTGTAGGTACTTTCATTCAACTTGCACTTTATCATGTGGACTTGAAACTTTTCCTTCCACTAATAGCCCAAAAGGTATAATAATAGAAATCTAAAAGCGGACAAAGGTTTATCAGTTATACATTTTGTGTGTGTGTGTGTGTGTGTATTTGTGTTTGTGCACACAAGACGGACGACGAAGAATTGAGAACCACACGAATTCTTATTCGAATTCGAGTTTGAAAACTTTACTCTCGGCTCTTTCGCTTTTCTTGGTAGATTCTAATAAAGTCTAGACTCGAGACGTTTTCTATATTCCGAGTAGTCCCTGGACTCTGAATTTCAAGTATATAGAATTCGTATTCGTATTCTCGTATTCGGCTTTGAATTTTCTATACCGTGTATTTTGTATTCTCAGAATGGATTTGGATGTGAAGCGTGGAAACGACCGTATTATCGTCCTAATGACTTAATAAATAACAATACATTTAATTCTTTCCTTACATATACGTGCAATCCTTCCAACATGGCTTCCATAATTTCCTCACTTTGAATCGAATCCGAGCTCTTTCTCTCTTTACTTTATTTTTTTCCTCCACAAACAGAAACACCACTTTCACATTGAATTTTCGTGAATTAAAAAAAATACGCTTTTTTCACAATCACTGGAGATAATTATAATTACACAATGACAGACCAATGGCGGAAAGTTTTTTTTTCTTCCCCCCACTCACTCCGTACGTATTTGCATATGTACGTAATACTACGTGTATATACACACTGTAAATGCTAAATAAATACAGACACAAATGCACTCACACAATAATTATTTGAATGCCATGTGGATTCAAATTTTGAAATCCAATTCCATAAAATCTTGAATTCAATTCACTAATTTCCGCATTACACAATTTCCCACGGAACGACAACATTCACTTTTGAAACCGTTTTTCCATTCCATTAATTCTCCATTAATTTGGAGACACTGTGAAATCATTAAAGTGTATCACTACACTTAAATCGTTAAATCATACTTGGAAATTTGGTCAGAACGAACAGCGTGTGTAGTAAAATACGTGTAGTTTCAGTAGTTTGTCTACAGTCAAACCAAACTTAAACAAAAAAGCCGAAACTCACGCCGTAATTGTAATTCACTTCACTCAGCTTTAAAACCACAATCAGAACAATGTCATTTAGTATTTCTTTTTTAGTGTAATATTTTGTTGTCTCAAACACAAACTCAACTAGTACTACTACTAATAATAATTATTATTGTATTTAAATTGTAGGCTGTTGCACAGGTTCAATTGCCAACTTCACATTCCCTTTTTCATTGAAGAACGAACAACACACACACAAGAAAAAAACGCAATGATATTTTTGTTCACGGAGAACAACAACAACAACGAAAAACACTGATTCTGAGAGATTTCCCTTTTTTCCCCTCTTTTGTATTATTTGTATTCCAACTGTGAAAAAATTTCCACTGCACTTGCACTTCCCAAAACTGCAGAAGAGAAATAAAAAACAAGAACAAGAGAAGGACAGTTTGTGTTGTGGACTAACCATAAATTTTTTGTGAAGGCAGCAGCAGGAGTTGGAGTTGTTGTTTTGAAGACATGTCGGATATTTTATATATTCCACAGTACCTATCTGCCAGCATTGAACCGGCCAACAGCTCAGTGAACACTGACGGCCAAAGAAAAACGAATTTACAAGAGAGAGAGAGAGAGAGAGAGAGAGAGAGAGACTGCGACAGAATGGAAAACAGCCAAAAAGAGTGTGTGCTGTAGAACAGAACTGTAGAATAGAACCCTCATCGTTCGTTCGTTCGTTCTCTTCGCAGGAAAGATGGGAGGTAAAAGAGGATGGGGGAAACTCGGGGTTTCTCTCTCCTTTTTTTTTGCCTCTCTAGCTCTTACTCACTCTCTGACTGTATGTTCGTTTTAAGCTCTATTTGAGCTGCAATACAAAACTCTAGAGCGTTTGTTAGCTTCACTACACCATGCTCTCGATGATGAAGCTGGAGAGCTAGAAGTTGAAGCCGAAGCCCACGAAATTCCTCCTGTTGTGGTCCAAAATATATGTACAAGGGATGGCCGTGTGTGTGTAATAGTAATAGTAATAGTGAATGTGGATGGTGGATGTGGTGTGGATGGAAGGAAGAAATCAAATCATACTCGTGTCACATACATACATACATACATTCAGCCAGTAATCTAGGGGATCACAAAGTATATACGAGAACGAGAGAATATACATAAGTATATATTTATACGAATAATAATAAATATACTCTAGTTGTACACATTCATGTACGTACATTGTAAGTAAGTATGTAAATATGCTCTCAACACTCAACTCTCTACTCTCTATTCTCACAAATGCAGCTGCATCCAAACTGCATATAAGGAAAAAATAATCAGAATCACAATAAATAAATAACTGCATCCACACACACACACACACACATTTTGATAGGCAATGGCATTGTGATTGTGATTGTGCGTACTTCTCCATTTACTCATAATAATGGGCAAAGCAATGGCAATAATAATAGTAATAATACTAATAATGGAGGACTAATAAACAAAATATTTTCTAGTGTGATGTACGAATATCAGTACGTGTATGTATGTGCTCTACATTCTACATATTTTATTTATTCCATTATTGTCTATCATTTATGAGGAGAGTGTGAGTGAGTGTGTGCATTTGTATTTGTATTTGTGTGGATGTGGAAGTGGAAGCATCCCCCAGATGACATTGTATTTTATTATTTATATACATGTGAATATTATTCCAGGTCATGGATTATCCAAGGGATGGATGGATCAGGATGGATGGAGGATGGAGAGAGAGAGATGGAAATTGCCAAATGGCAATAAAAGTGCATAGGGAAATATTTACAATGGAAAAAAGTGCGGCCTAATGACAAAACATGCCGAGTGGCTGGAAAGTAAAACATTTCTTTTGAAATATGAAATATCTCCATTACAGAATAGAATAATGTCTGTAATATTACGAATATATCAGTAGGAATACGAAATACGGACTTGTCTCCATCTGTGCATATTTATTCCTCGAGTATGTGCTGTGTGCACATTGCACATGTTTATATAGGTATATATTATATATCTGTAGAAGAGAATGCAAACAGAGCCACAACAAAGAATCTCGACAGCAAATGAGAATGAAAATGAGAGAAGCTTGTTGGTCTAATCTAATAAACGGTCGTAAATCTTTTTTATTGTACGAAAAAGATAAATGAAATATAAAAAAAAGTCTCCTTCACCATCAAAGCAGTGGTTTGGTGTTAGTGTTGGTGCTGTTCTCGTCTCACATATTTGTAAATGCTCCATGGAAACGTGACTCGTTCCCAGTTCCAAGTTCGACATTTGAAATTCAAAATTCGGAATCTGAAATCCGTACTTATATAACTAGTATATGTAGTTTATAATTCTAAATCGTAGATACTCTAAGAAAAAGCCAATGGTTTTAAATGATGAGTGTCCCTCTCCACTTCTCTCTCTCTCTCTCTCTCTCCCTTTCGTCTATCTCTACTTGAGTCACATTTACACTAATGCTAATGATCCCTTTCCCTCGCACAACAGGAATATCTGTCTGTGTGTACAGCAGTCGAGCCATTAGGATTATAATTCTATATAATAACCAAATTATATTCTATGAATCGGTTGTTGGGAGGTAGGACAAAGTCAACATGTATAAATACGAATCAAAATTGAGTATTTGCAGCAGCCCAAGTCCAAGTATCAAGTAGCAACAGCAGCAGAAAATATCCATATGTAAACCTTTTAAAATTACATATCGTACATCTACATACATACAACTATGTATATACATATTATATACATACATAGACTGTGGTGTTTAGTGTATAGAGAAACTCAAGTAGGTACTTAATGACTGCAGTTGTCGAGCCTTACAATACACAGTAAATACACGAGTCGTCGAGGAGTTTCGTATAGTCGAGTTGAGTCGACTCAAAAGCTAAGCAAAAGTTACAAGTTGGAAGGTGTCACATTTTTTGAATTCATTCATTTTATTACTATTGCTCTCTCTCTCTCTCTCTCTTTCTTTCTATCTACATGCACACATCTAGCAGCTTCTGACGTTCATATGATTTTAATGTCTCCACTGGTTCTGCAGTATATTTGATACGAAATACAAACACACACATTCATACATATACATATATGAGAAAAACAAGTTGGACTTTGGGACTATTAACTTATTATTACAAAAGCTTGAATCAACTTTTTCTCTCGTCGTCGTCGTCGTCTTCTTCTTCTTCTTCTTCTTCTTCTTCTTCTGCTTTTTCTTCGTCTACTCAAACGTCTTGACTCTTGGCAGGAGGAATTATGAAATCCTGGGAATTGACATAATAAAACATGCATAGACAACCCAACAGTTTTTTCAACATTTTCTCTGATACATATTATCTGTCTATGCAGATAATAAGTAGAGAATTTTATTTTGATTGTACATATACTGTATGTAGAGTGTAGAACTGTAAACTGCAGAGTAGTGCAGAGAGAGAGAGTAGAGATTTCAATGGCATAGAGAGATATTCAGGCAATGGAGTGCAGTTTCATAGATTCAATTCATTCATATCGGATGACAATCTCTTGAATCTCTTGATGAAATGACGAAAGACCAAAGAAATGAGAATAAACTGAGAAGTGCATGTGAAGATTTGTAATTTGTAGTTTGTAATTCATAATTCGTAATTCGTATATGTACCTACTACCATATAAAATTACCGTTGTAGTCGTCTCTCAAAAAATAAGTCTGTACGTGTCATTTAAAGTAACATAAATGATCGTGTGGAGGACAGTGATGTATTAAATAATGGTCTCAATGGTTGTCTCTCTCTGTGTGGTGTTTACAGTGAGGGATTGTGGGTGGGAGATCTCTCTCGAGAGAGAGAGAGAGAGAAAGAGAGAGAGTGAGAAGAGCCAACAATGATCGTATTACACTATGGAACTATGGTTATCTTTTTTCATTAGGAGATTAAAGTAATCTCTGCTTCACAGGTCATCATTATCATTACAAATATATATATCTGTCTCTGCTCTCCTGTGTACTTGGTTCAGTTGGTTCTTTTACTATAGAATAAAAATATGATGGATCTTTTTCGTTTTCCCATTTCTTTCCCTCTTGTGTATCATGTATTATACATAATGTATATATATTAATATTACGCTTGAGTGAGTCCATGTATGAAATGGTCACGACAACGGGAACAACGGGAAGGCATTCAAGTTCAAGTATTCAAGTAAAGCTAAAAAAGTGAAGAAGACGACGGGTAAAAAAAGAGCAAAATACGCCTTGAGATCTTCAAACTTGAGACTATACAGTCATTACATTGCAGCAGACTTCTTCAAATCTTTGAATAAAAAATAATAATAAAGATGTTCCGTTTGTGTGTATGTATGTGCTCGAGAAAGAAAAATGAAAGGAATTGTGCTCAGGGAAAAGTTTGTAAGAGGAAAGCGGACTTACTTTTGAAAAATTCTTTACTATATATTTCACATAGTTTCACAGTTCACACCAAATCTTTATTTACTAAATCCCCTCTCTGGAAAAACCATACAAATGAATGAATGAATGAATGAATGTCCTCCCATTTACATGTACGAAAATAACAAGGGAATGGAGGCAACACGGAGGAAAATTGTATTTGAATTAAATTAGGATTTTGAGAGATTTCCCCGTATTTTGTGTACACTTTTTCCACTGACTGGTGTTACACTTAAGTAAAGGAAAGGAAAGTAAATAGAAAATGCACATAGAAAAGCCTCACCTTTCGCATGAACTTTAATTTATGGAAAGAAAAGTAGCAAGAAGCTAAATATTCATCTCTTGAAGGAAATGTGGAAAATAGAGAGACGGAATAAAATGTGAAATTCGGAATTCCAGCTCGCTCGTTCTCTCTCTCTCTCTCTCTCTGTACGATACATGAGAGGGGTTTGAGAGTGAGCGTGGAAGTAGTCTACGTTCATCAACATGAACATTAAAAACAAGTAGATGATAATATGAAATACATAGAGTTGTAAGGGTTATGGCAACACATTTATTTTTACATGTGGAAACCACCGCAACAGAATGCACACACACTGCCACACACCACTCGCTTTTCCAACTGGAAAACCTTCCTCTCTCTCTCTTTACTCTTTACACATTTTGTACTCTCTTTCTTCATTCCAACCATTTAATTTCATTTCAAATCCACGTTTGAGTTTTCCTTTTCCTATTTCCTATTTCGTACTTGGTGCTTCACATTTACATATATTCTTATTCTTATTCGTATTCGTATTCTACTCTACTCTGCTCGTGAAATATACGCTCACGATTACGATTACGACATAAGAAGACGAAGTAGTAGGAGTCGACGAAGAAGAAGAAGGAGAAGAAGAAAAAGAATAAGACGGAGCCGAAGCAAACGTAGAACAAACGTTTGCTTTGTAAGAAGTCCGTCGTTTTCCTTTTCGTCTTGGTCCTCTTCCCTCTTTTCGCTCCTCTTTTACTCTTTAGATTGAACATCAAAATAATGAAATGAAGGACCCCACGAATATATCCATCCGTATATCCAAATATCCAAATATCCAGTATGTACAATACAAATTCGTCAAGGTTCTGAACATACCTGCCTATTTGTACATAAATAGTGCATGTACACAGAATATGTATGTACACACATGCATTATGTTTATATTGACACTCGTAGTATGTAAATATGTACCTGCCTTCAACTCCAACTTCATCGTAGGCGTTTTCATTTCACTTTGTATATCTACAATCTCTACATACTAGTACATGCACTCAAAGTACACAGATACAGGTATTGAAACTATTCAGCTATGCACTATTCAACTTGCTCACATCACATCACATAATTTCCAGATTTCCTCTTTCTCTCTCTCTCTCTCTCTTTCTCTCTCTCACCAGACTCAACTCGTCCTCTCCGTCATGATACCTATGATACAGAAAATACACAACAAAAACGAAAATGAAAACGAAAAACGGGAAAGAAACCAACCGCACTTGAAAATATATATCAAAAAACCTTCAACTTCCTTTGTAACTTCAACTTCTTGATGATGAAAAGAAATGGAGAGAGAGTGAAATATCTTGAGAAGTAAATATAATATGTATGTACTCACCTACTCACAAACTCACATACCTATTACCGACACAGCATTGGCTCATGTCTTAACTAGAATGTATAAAGCAAATCAAAAATATTATGCTCATACACACACAACATAACATAACACACACACAAAAGTTGGGGGGGGGGGCGTTGAGGTAGCCCAGACAGCGACAGAGAAGACTTACAAGACAAGAGCACAGGATGATTATAATAATAATAATAATAACCACAATGGCAATAGAGAATAGATTATATAGATAGAGAATGTAGACAGGAGACATTGATAGAGAAAATATTGTCATTCTCAAGAAGAAAAAATATTGATTCCTTAGCAAATATAGACATTCGGTTTGGTTGGGGTTTTTTTTTTTTTTGGCGAATGCTAAATATCAAAGGGGAAAATGTGTGTAGGTTTATATTCATATGTGTGTGTGTATAGTGACAATTCACCATCCACAATCCACACGGCTCTCCAGAGTCCACATTATTGGAATAGACAAAGTGAGAAGGTGAGTGTACATGAGCATGTGTTGAAAATCGACAGGGAAAATGGGAAATCGAGAGAGATATTTCTCGTTGTCGTTTCTAGTTGTTTCATTCATGTGACTGGAAATTCGAATTCGTATGCGTTTGGGAATGATGTGAGGTGACTTTCTATAGGATTTCCCACAATTTTCCCTTTCCATGTGCCTACAGTTACAGTTACAGTTAGTGTGTGTGTGTGTGTGTGTGTCTTGATGTAAGTGACGAGTGAGTGTGGAACTGTGGATAGGAGATAGAGTGGACAGCCATTGAGCCACAGCCTGTGAGACTGCGAACTCAGTCACTAGAAAAAAACCAATAAATAACCAGTATGTACCAGTACGAAGTCCGTAGTCATATAACCATAGCCAAATAGCCACTGTCCAGTTCCAGCTCCAGCTACTCGACGACTGACTGACTTGACTGTGTGTGTGTAGAAGTTGTGGGAGAAGGCACTCCTCCGGACTTTTAAATGTATAGTTGGATTTTTAAATTTTTCAACAGTTTAAACGTGGTAAAGGCGAGTCACGCGGATAAAATATTCACGACAGTAATTTCTTTCCTATCTGGGCGTAAAAAGCTGGATAATATCACAGTGTGTAGTTGTGTAGGTATTACGATACGATAGGTATGTCTATGAACTATGTAAGAATTGTAAGAGCCCATGTCTGTGCTAAAGCCTCGTCCGTTCACAAACTCAAACTCAAACTCAAACCAAGTCCAAACCCGTAAAGCCATGAGACTCACATCAAGTGTACCTCGTTCATATGCCTTCATACGTATTGTATACTGTTAATACTGTTTATCGTATACGTACAGATAGATTTCTATAGGTAACCTCGTCAGAGAGTCCCACAAGACAAGTACAAGCCCAGACCGGGAAGGCAAGGCAAGGAGCTAAAAAGCAACAGCAAGAACACAGTAGTATGTTATGTAACTAACTATGTAACATACATGTACAACAATAAGTAGAGAGTCTCTGCCTGTAGAGACAGAAGGCAGACGAGTATAAAACTCCGTGTAGTTATATTATAGAGTTACTTCCAGCATGAACCTTTCCCAAAGACTTTGTACCCACTTTTCTTTCACAGCAATTGCTACATATTGCAATGGCTCTGTAGAATGCCTTACCTTTTTCTTATATTATATTATATCATACATTATGCACGCATTTCCCACCGTGTACACACCAATTCTAAGACAGAGGACAGAGAGAGAGAGAGAGAGGGAGATAGAGAGAGACACCAAAGACAAAGTTGGAAGTGAAACTGGGGCTGAGACTGAAACTTAAAACACCTGCCCGCGTAGACAGCTTCATCTACCACCAGGACTTAATGTCAACGACAGGAGACTGACTGTGAACTACAGGTATGGCATGGCGAATATAGAACAGAGCATCCAAGTAGACTAGGTGATGGGGGACACTTTGCATAGAATTTAATACAATGCTGAAATAGGAAGAGAGAAAGAGAGAGAGTTTTGGGTCTCGAGTCTTGGGAAACTCTGAGGAAACTCATTGCGTTTGAATAAAAACAAATGGAAATGGAATAAGGCAATAGGACATGAAGTAGTGAAGCTGGAACTGCGTCGCCTCGCACACCTCCGTATATTTTGTCACCTCCCGTGCATGTCAGTCCCAAACAACTAAGAGAGAGCGAGAGAGCGAGAGAAAGAGAGAAAGAGAGGAAGAGAAAGGGGACTCAGCGGTAGTGGAGTCAACACAAGTACTTGATTACAGTTGAGAGTGAGACAATGAGTTTGAGTTTGCACAACACAATGCGAGCATAGTTATGAAAGGTTTTTACCATTGGACAAGTTGCTTGCTCAAATTTTGGAAGTTGGTCGGACATTGAGAGAAGCCAGAAGAGTGCTGGATGTTCCACAGTCAGGGCCAGGTAAACTATGACGAGTTGTGTGTGTACGATATGTATTCAGTGTTAGTACCATAGTTATGTAGTGTGTGTAGTTTGCTGTTTGCTATAAAGCTTGATCGAATTCATTTTCAGTTTGGTTTCATTTCATTTCATGCAACGGAACTTGGAGCTTGTCTACAACTCTACACCCACCTGCATAATAATATTCCTCTTGTCATATCCATAGAAGCTTTGTGAATGTGATATCTTTCGCGTGTTAGCACCTTAATTTCCTATCAACTTAGATATGCGAACACTATTTGCCTCATATTCATGTAAGTACGATATGTACACAACACAACACACACACACATACACACATTTCCTTCCAACCAACCCACAGTTTCGACTGCCGACTGTAGATTCACTCAGCCGTCGTCGACCTGAAAACTGAAAACTGAAACTACCTGTAGTGAGAGGATAAAAGGAAAGTGAGTTTCAAAATCCCACACACACTTTACTTTGTACTGTGCGACTCTGTTGCAAGCCTTTCTCTCTTGTGTGTACACTGTGCGTTCCTTCATCGCAGAGTTCTCTCTTTTGCTTTTGCTTTTGCCTTTATTCTCTCTCTCTCTCTTTTGCTCTCCCACAGTCTGACTCGGGCTACAAAGTAAGTCTAGGCAAGTGGAAAATTCAATTGATTGAGTCGCGCAGCGCTCATGCGGTATGGATGGATGCCTTCAGTAACTCTAGTTTTTTTTCTTCTTTTTTTCCTTGGTCTTTTTCTGTATGTGTGTGCGTGTGTGTGTGTGTAAGAGGGAGAGAGAGAGAGGAAACTGGTGCGATTATATAGTTTTGGTTTGGTATAGTGGGAACCACAACTCGTAACAAATGGTTGTAAGATTGTTGGAGACATTTTACGGTGAGATTTGAAACCATTTCTGTGGTAAATACATAACCTCAAATTGAAAACGAAGGCTTTCCTAATAAATTTATTTCTTTTATATGTATCCTCGTTTGTAGTTTGTATACATGTGTCTGTTCGTGTGTGTCTGTTTGTGTGTGTGTGAATCTGGCTGTGTATCCACGATGTACGCCGATGGGAGATCAAGTGAGGAAATTTTCATCGACTTTCTCACTTTCTGTGATACATAATACGTAATGTGAGTGAGTAACGCACTTTTACTTTTACTACTACTATGACCACAATCCTCAAACTAAATCCACGATCCACAATCCTTGTTGCTCTTACTCTTGCTCTTGCTCTTACCCATTGTCTTTGTGTGTCTATCCCACTTTTTCCTCCTTTTTGCTCAATTCCCTCAATTTCTTTGATCTGGACTCGTACACATTATAATATATATATAGCAACTTGACTCTCGCTATCCTTCTCTTTCTTTCTCCTTCTCTCTCTCTCTCTGTCGTAATATCTTCAGAGTTCGTCTTTTAGCGCACACACTTTGTGAATCCGAACATTTTGTCATATCCTCCGACTTATCGTATCGTTTCCCTTTTGAACGGCAAGAGAGAGAGAGAGAAAGAGAGAGAGAGAGACTTGGACGGCACGGCATCTCTTTCCTTTAAAGGTTTTCTTTGCTCCTTTTCTTCATGGGATGTGAAGTGATAGTGTGTGTGTGTGTGTGTGTGTGTGTATACTAGTATGTATGTGCGTGAGTGGGTATGACTCGTTGATGGTGTGTACTTTGTGATGTGGTGAGCTTTTGGAATGTGAATGTTCAAGTCGACATCGACAACCAACGCATCAAAACTTTGCTCGTTTCTTTCCCCTACGTGGCTCCATTTTTGCTGACTTACCATTCACCATCCATGCGTTGCATTTCATTCGTTTCGACACTCTTTTTAGGGTGGAAAATATGACAAGAGTTCAGTAATATCACCACTTTCCCTTCTTCCCATTTCCCCATCCTATTCCAATATAGGTACAACTATATGCACTCTCTCACGCTCACACTCACACTCACACTCACGTGCATGTGGATCGTCTCACTCGTGTGTATATCTCCTACTTGTAATAGTATATGTATGATGTATATTGTATGTATAGAATGTGGCTGTGTGCGAAAATGAAAATGAGACGAGAACATCCAACATGAACTTTGTCCAATAACCAAAAGTGAAAGGCTCCATACTCCCGATAAAAAAAACAAATTCCTCTCTTTCGTACGGTACGAATCCCTTCTTAACGAAAACTTGAAGCCCACGTGGAGTTTCACTAGTAGCTCACGTTGCTCTCGTATATTCTCTCATGAAAAAAAAATACATTTAGCTATATGGCGGGACATGCAACGTTGGGAATATAAAAGAATACACAGAGCATCAATATGCTACACACTAACAACACGAAAATTAATTTTTCATGCCGTGCTCCCATATTCTTTTATTTTATTGCCGTTATTCACTTTTGTTTATGATGTTTAATGCATTTGGATACATTCACAATCAAATCGTCCATGCTTTTCCATCTCTTTCTCTCTCTCTCTCTCTCTGTCTGTATTTGGTATTTGGCTATGTTTAGAAATAACTAACAACTTGGTATGGTAACAAAACAAGGGAAGGAGTAACGAGACAGGAGAGCTCATAAAATATGAACGGATTTATCAACTAATTCCCTCGCATTCGCATTCGCATTCACATTCTCATTCTCATTCTCATTCTTCTCCTCCTTCTGTTTATGTAGTATTTCTCATTTGGGAAGGTTTTCATCAGAGTCATGAGTGTGTATTTTGTACAGTTAGTTTACTCACTCCCAATACTCCCACTCATTATCCTTACCTATGGTGGAGTTGACTACATGGATTACTACACTCAAATCCCCGTGTTTAAGAAAATTAGTCAATTTGTCATATGAATATCAGAGTAAATAAGTACAGGCACACTTTTATGACTTTATTAATTATAAAACTAAAAACTACTCACCCGTATCAAAGCCAAAAGCTCCTCTCGTGTAAACAAAGTATCCTTTCCCCTCTTTCTCCCTCTCTCTCCCTCTCTCTCTCTCTCTTTTTCTATCCGTTCCTCTGAATATACTTCATGTCCATAATTCATAATTTGCATGATATGATGATGGATAATAATGACGTCATTCATGTTCACGGGAAATGCAAATCCATTCAAATTGAATCTCTCTCTCTCTCTTTCCCTCTTTTTCAATTCCATATTCCAATTCCATCAAATGCAAATGACGCTATCGCTGTATACCATGAAAACATGGGAACTTTTTTTAGGAGCATGAGAAATTCTATTCTATTGAAATGAGTGGTGAGGCTGAGAAATTGAATGGGATGGAATGTAATGTAAATTCAATTATCAAAGATAATAATGAGCGATGGCTAATGGGTCCTCACATAATTGCTAATTATTATTATATTGTGCATTCTCGGAGACATGGATCTACACTGTAAGTATATACGATACGATATGGATTGTTTTGTTTTAATATGGAAATTGAAATGAAGATATGAAGAGTTAATACTTAATACAAGTTGATTTGGATGTGGATGTGGAGTTTAATCGTAAGGATAATTATAAGGATGAGAGGAGAGGTCAACAACAAGGCACAAAAGACATGAGACAAGACAACAACAGACAACAACAAGACGAGACTCGCATACATGGAACAAAATTGTTGATTAACTCCTAAACCTGCTAAAAAAACACACAACCAAACACAGGCTGGAGAGTACATGTAGACTGTAAAGTGTAAACTGTAAATGGTGAATGGTGAATGGTGGAGGGATGGATGTGAGCGATCATTGAATTTGATTGCATTTGAGGACGATTGGATTTCAAGACATGTTTCCAATAGTGCAGACAGTCTAGGAGCAGTCTCACGTCAAAAGTCCTTTTGTAATATCCCATGGAAATGCAATGCATTATGTCTCTCTCTCCCTCTCTCTCTCTCTCTCTCTCTCGTTCTCGTCTTCAAATTACTATCTTGAGAATAAATTTATTTCACTTTTCCATATTCACAAGTCGGTGGGTTTTCCTTTGAAATGAAAACGTTCCTTATGCCAATGAGGTCAATGTAAATTTGAAGACTATATCAATATGAAAAAAACACCGGATATTTCTCTATAGTTTTTATGGATAATTTTGTGTACATGTACAACTCAATAGGAAATCTCTCATGGGATATTGTACAAAAGCTATAGAGTAAGAGTTTCTTGTGAAGTCAGAAACAGAGAGACAGAGAGAGAGAGGGAGAAAGAGAAAGAGAGGAATCACATTACAGCCAGTTTTCCGACTACATTAGTCATACGAATTTGGCAGTTTTAAAATGACTGTCCTGAACTTGGTGGAAAATACAAGCCAAAAACACAAAAGATGATCAAGTCAAAAGAGATTCAGAACCTGTAGTTTAGTCGTTTACAACTTGTGAAAGAGGAGCAGAGAGCAGAGAGCAGAGCAGTGTAGAAATGATGCTAAATGATGGAAGAAACAAATCTCATGGAATTATCATTGCGTGTGGACTGTGTAAACAAATCTCTTGACTCTGGCTTTTGCTTTTGCTCTTATTGCAAATCCCAATGCCCAATCCAAATACCAAATACCAAATGATATTCTACTTTTTTTTTACCTTTTCCCTTATTTGGTATGAGCATTGAGTATCATGAAAAATACAGATTGCGTGAGCACTCACTGAAACTGATGAACTGTGCACAGGTTTAAAAAAAATGTAGGGAAAAGAGAGCTGAGGTGAGAGAGAGAGAGAGAGAGTGAGTTAGTGGATGTTGATACGGTATTTATTTAATACTACACACTAAATACTAGTTAGCAGTCAATGAAATTCATAGGCAAGTGTCATTAATGGTGAGAGGATGGATTCATTAACATGAGCCTACAGCTGAATTCCATTCATTAGAGCCACACCGAACATGAGAAATGAGAACCGAACACACACAAAACAAGTTCATCCCTCTGTAATTTCCTTTTCCGATAGCCAGTAACACTTGTAACTACATACAAGAACTTTTGGAATTCCTTTTTTCCGGTATTCAAACCAAATTAAATTTGATTGGAGGATGGAAATGATGGGAAATGAGGGGAAAAAAAGGTGATTTCCACGGTAAGAGAGAGAATTCAATGAATATTGCAAAAGATTCCTCGTCAATTGTCCGTTTTTCCCACTTTCAATTCGTATAATGCAATTACAATTACTTTCCCTCTCCATCTCAATCGTGTCAATTAATATTAATGGATTTTCATCAGTAATTCGATTTTCGATTTCATTCGATCCGTTTTGAATTACATAGCGAAAATCTAGACGGAATTGCGTCCAGGGGAAAAATCTGGACTGCTGTTGCTGTTTCTATTTCTATACGGACAAAAGAGTAGAATTCTGAATTGTGAATTCTGGCCCAATGAAACATATCCGAATTTTAGTTATAATGTGGAAAATGTGCCAGTGAATATCTGTCACCATCACCGTGTCACCGTGTGTTTGGGTGGATGAAAAGCTGAAAAATTAATTTGGGAGTTGAGTTTTGTATGGAGGAGTCTTCAATAAACAGAGAGAGAGTAACTTTGTAAATGTGGCCAAATTACATCCCCCGCCCGGACTGTTCACTATTTACATTTACATATCCGTATTACATATTCCCATGTACATTTACATTTGTACATGTGCTTTTGGGTTGTACGATTTGAGCTTAATTTACAATCTGCAATTCGCTCTGCTTCACAAGTTTTTTTTCTCTCTCTCTTTCTCTCTCTCGTTCTCTCTCTCCAAAAGGGCTATTTGAGCTATTTCATATTTAATGAAACTAGATATTTATGTTTACCATTGAGAGTTGAGAGAGATTTCAGATGTAGAGCCAACAAGCCAACAACGCCAACATGTAATTATGATAGTTTTAGTTTTTGAGCTTGTAATAGTTTGTATCATACATAATTCTCTTAAATGTGAAACAGAGTTTATTGTACAGTACAAAAGGGGAAAGGTCAAAGGGCAAAAGAGCTGGTCACACCTGACAAGACGACAGGGGGTCGTCCGTCATCATACAACCATATTTTAATAGCTACAACTACACACTCTTTTAATGATAGTTATACTACAGATATGTACATGAATGGGAATGGGAAATGGAATGAATTCCTTCCTTGTTTTATTTTTCTTTCTAAAACTTGATGCTAAAAACTAAGTTTAGACTTGCAAATTTGGGATTTCTTCTTGGAATTTCAAAGAATAAATTGAACTTTGGCAGTGTATGAAATGAAGATGAAAATGAAGAGTTTGTGGACTTCACACGAATACATTACAGTTGAATAGATTAAAAAAATATAGTGAAGACTGAAGAGTGTAGAAACATGAAACGTGAAAAGGGTTTATTCATTCATTCATTCATTTGTTGGTTTGTATTAATACGTGTACACATTTCCCTTCTAAATACTTGACTGACAGTGGGGGAACTCGTCTTGTTGTTCAATTCCACAAAAGGAAAGTCATATTGGCTAATCCTCAATCCTCCTCCTCTCTCCTTCATAATGATAATATCTTCATAGACATTGCTCTACAACAAACAACACGAGACACTTTAATTTTAATACGATGGCGATGGTGATGGTGATGGTGATGGTGATGGTGATGAGAGCTCGGAGGCTGAAAGCTGAAAGCTCCGTGAGGTCAGACAATATATATAAGAAATTTAAAGGAAAATCAAACATGACAGGTAAAATCCGTGTGATATTTCTCAAACTCTCCAAGTGATAAGGTATTATTACATGTAAATGAGATGAAATTTTCGCACATGCTCATCCTCACCCCGCACATGATCATCACCTGCATCATTTTATATGGCTGGAGGGGCGTGCGATGCGATGCGATGCGATGTGAGAGCTGCACACTTGGAATTAGAATTGGAATACCTATACAGTAATAATAATAATAAACCTTCACAACTACACAAAACTATTTACAAGCCATTAAAGTCCTTGTTCAAATTCAAGCCATATTATTATCTGCCATTTATTTATTTAATTTCTTTGGACGTGGTTTCTCGGCGCTTGGTGCTTCGTTCTTGGTGTTCATCGTCAGTGACAACTTAGATCGTATTCGTACATCTATATTATATATATACGATTAATCCCATTGCATAACTAATAAATCCTAAGAGACTTATGGTCCATTCCATTCCATCTCAAATCATATTATTATTTAAATATGAGAATAACAATAATAATAATTTAGTATACATGATCATGAGTCCACCATTAGTCCATTAGTCGATTAGCAAGTTCTATTGTGGTTCTTATCGTTAGTTGGCTCTTCCTCTCCTCCTCTCTCTCTCTCTCTCTCTGATTCAGAATCGTCAAAAAAGTCAGACTCGTCCTTTTTTGGCTGCGAACGAACATTTCTTAAATATTGTACGTATATGTATATGTAGTGAGTAGTATCTGTTGGTATTGGTATGCATAGGGATTTTCCCATGATGATGAAGATGATGATGATGATGATGATGATGATGATGATGATGATGCTTCCATTGATATGCAAGCAAGAAGGATAAATGCAATTTGATTCCACAGCCGCAAATTCTAAATTCCAAATTCAAATTCAACACTGTGAACAGTCAAGTCGATTATATTATATATGTTCTCACTACAGTATATTACATTATATCATAGTCTGCACACGGCTACGGCTACGGAAAGTGGCTTGACTCTACTTGACTCGGCTCCTTTGCCGACAAACGAAACGACAAACGACCAACGAGGAAAAAGAGAAGGAGAAGGAGAAGAGTATGGGAATGGAGAATGGCCAAAGAGAAAAATGAAAACGACAGCAACACGGACAAGGAAAATGAGACAAACGTGCTCGAGCAATGCTTTCCCCCCAACGAAATAACTCTAGTGGAAGAGTTCTATCTATCTATATGCGCCAAAAGTTCGTATGATAGCCTGTATTTCGTAAATACGCGAGGTAGGAAGGAAATAATTTAATGCGTAGTATATCTTACACATGTGAGTATAATTGCGTAGTTTCACACTCCTCACTCATTTAGTGTGCGAGAGAGAGACAATGGAAATTTTCATTTCTCAGAAAATCATGGACGACAATGGAATTGGGCAGCGAGGTGTCGCCAAGTTTTTTACACAACAACGACCCAACGCAGTTGACATCCATAATAATTTAGGGTAGTGTACGGTGACTCTGCCTTGTCCTACCGGTGGGTGCGAAAGTGGTCAGCCCGATTT
>JAIUND010002582.1:0-21347 GCA_034699125.1 Gisinianus flammeolus
GGTATTTAATTTGATTATAATGCATTAAAAACTGTTTTTTCATTCTCCTGTAATTTTTACAAAAGTGCAGTTAGGCCCTTTGTAAAATACTCATCTCGGCGCATAAGTCCTTTTCACAATAACCCAATGTCCCTATATGCCAAATTCAAAATGCACAATGCCGCGTTTGTGTCTTTTTGTAAATACTCCACTGAACACATAGGTCCTTTTAAAATTAACCATTTGGACTATAGCGCTTTTTCGAGTTTTACGAACGATATATTATATACTTACGACTCTACACATTTTGTGCTGAATGCAAAAAGACTAGGTAATTCCCTTTTTAAATGATGGAGGAAAGGCTTTTAGCCTTTAGCGAAAGAAGTGCCGCATTAATGTATAATTACTCTAGCCTGCACTGTTTTTGTAGGTATGTAATTTCTTACATTCAATTTCACACTATAAAATTTGTATATATATATATATATATAAAATCTAATGTAAACTGAAGAATGGAAATAATTCACAAGTGTATATAAATAATGCAGAGAAATTTTTACCATTAATATCATTTGGATGGGATAGTTCTATAATAATAATTTAGTAATAATAATAATTATTATTATAAAATAGATACATGCAATTAAGTAGGTATACGCATTCTAGGACAAGTAAATTTAAATTAAACACAAGCATTTATAAGCTTTATTGACATTTTTTAAGATAAGTTTCCTTTGCGATGGATTATTTATATATCTAATTAATTAATTATACAAAGATGGATGACAATGAGAATGTACTAAAATATATGTACTAAAAATATCACGTGGAGTAAACAATTGGAAATGGATTGAACTACTACAGGCTATAGAAACTATATATATTTACATAATGAACACGCATAACACAAAAAAAAGTCTGTAAAAATCAACCAATATAAACAACGTACTATCTATCAATACTATAGACGAAAAACTACATAATAATAATACTATGATAAAAAGATTCTCATTGACGATGATGACGAATATATAAATATATCGTTCGGACGAAGGAAACATGAGATAAAAGGCAAAGTAATAAAATTGTAATATAAAATTATTGCTGAGTAACAAAACTATATGTAAGGATTTGGTATAGTGGATCTTCAAAGGCTTCAAATTACAGAAACATATCGACGTATCACAGATAAAGATCATTTTATCATTTAATAGCGGTTGGACAAACTATGGATTCTATCGGGATTGTCTTTCATCGAATATACCGGCACGCCTGTGAAAGAGAATACCAATCAAAATCATTTACATTTGCATTTTTAGTGCATATAAATATGGGATTTCATGCACAATAATAATTAATATGAACGAATTTCGGTATTGTGAGGAATTTACCAATTTTGTTGGAGAGTTGGTGCATTCGTCGGTAAGACTTAGCATATTGGGTTCCGGAAATTCCGTCTGTCGTACTTGTCGCGCTTGTGTATCGGGCACCTATACAAAAATACAATACAGACAAAACAATGCAAATGTATACTTATAAGAATAGGAAAATTAAAAATGATAATGCATTTCACACATTACATTTTTATTTTACCTCTTTCTCCTGAGTAATCTTCATTGTCTGAGTTTCTCCCCCTAATTTGTCCATACCGAGGATTTCCCATTCCGGAATTTGAACCTGCCTTGTATGCGGCTGCGGCTGCGGTTTTTCCATCCTCCGTTCGGGGTTCTTTCTTTTATAGAGGTTCGCATAAAATTATATAAATTGTAGATTCCTTTCTGGGGAAACTTTCAAAATCATGATTACTATATATAGTCATTTGCATAAAACATATATGTTACCCACCGAGTTTGAGTAAATCAAATCCTCAACATTCTCTACGGATCTTCCCCCAATAAGTGGTGGAATCGTTGTAGAAGTTGTTGTAGTTACTGCGTAAGAGGAATTAATAATTCCTTGGGATGATGTTGGAGGCGGCAATGTAGGATTTGTGTAAGGCTTTGTCATTGCAGTCGGAGGAATCGTCGTTGTTTCAGTTCGGACAGTCGGACGACGGCTAGTTGTCGTAGTAATTGCTGTCGTTTGTGTTGTTATTGGAATTGCCGTTGTTGTTGTTGGAATTGTTGTAGGTCGTGTTATTACTGGAATTGCTGTTGTTGTTGTGCTTGGAGTCGTGATTTGTGTTGGAATTGTTGTTGTTTGTGTTCTTGTTGGAGTGGTTGTCGTTTGCGTTGTTGGAGTCGTTGTGGTACTGCTGGTTGTTGTTGTTGGGGTACTTGGGATTTGGACGGGACTTCGGATTTGACTTTCTATTGGTATTTGAGATGGTGGACCAGAACCAGAATTAGACAGTTTTTCATCTAATGTTTGTGAATAAATATAATTTGGTCTGGGATTCCCCTGTTGTTTTGAATAGCCCACTCGTTCATCATACAAATAAGGGGCCTCCGAATTTGGTAGGCTGAATCTTAAAGCCAAATCACATCCTGCACCCACAAGAATCCATTCTCTCTGAAAAGTTACTTCCCTCGTCACCATTGGATTCGGTTTCTCTCTCACAGTATACGCAGTCTCCCATTTGTAATGCTATATATATATTCATTCAATAAAAAACAACAACATATCATAATATTATTATCATATACATCACATATGTGTATGTGTGTAAGCGTAAGCCTTTCTTTTGGACAATTGAGTATTCAAAAGTCAAAAGTCAATGGGCAATTCTAAATCTCTACTTTCATATTCGTGCACTGTACAACCCTATACATATATTCATAAGGGAGAGAGAGAAGGGAAAGAAAGAAAGGATGATGAAAAACGGTAGTCGGACTTACTTGCTTACAATGTCCACGAACAATCGGGGTTTCAACTTCCTCACAAGTGTGTACAACAATGGACTGGGTCAGTAAAGGTGGGATTTGAAGAAGTTGGACTTGAGTTTCTGTGATCAAATAACAAATAACGAAAAATACATTATGTAGAGAGAGATCTCCCTTTCTCACCTTTTATAATGCAGTCAATGTACAATCAAGCACACGCTTCGAGCATTTAGCATTGTTAACCTCTTCAGAATTCAGTACAAGCGAGAGAGAGAGAGAGAGAATCTATACTCTTGAATCTTTTCAATATAGCCCTAGTGCTTCAACTTTAATGACATGATAACAAAAAAAAAAGTTATTATTTTGGAAAATCCAACTCAGAATATATTAATATATATAAATGTGAATCATCCTTTTGCGGTCGTAAAAAAAGCCAAAGAAATATATGGAGACGATAGAAAATAACTCATTGTCCATAGGGAAATGACAATTGACAGTCGAGTATTTATATATGACAAAGTTTCGAATTTCGAATTTGAAATGGATCTATCTGGTCCATATATAATATAATTCAAATCCGTTGTGACTCTGACATATTGAAGGAATTCCAATTTATTATTATACTATTGTCACACGATTGTGTACAACGAGAGAGCCAAAAAATGAGTGTAAATGAGTGCAAAAAGTAGCATTGTCCATAGTAGTATGATGGATAATGTACATACATATACATATATGAATACATTATGCATAACTAACATGACAAAGACAAGATGAATACTTTTCTAGGTTCATAATTGGTCTAATTCTAATTTATGCATTTAGCACTCATTACCATCAAAATACTTTGTTTTTTTTATACATATATCGTATATGTATAAAAGATAAATCACAAATCATAATATTTCGTCTTGTTATTGCTGTCAGTCATATTCGAGAGAAAATATGGAGAACTTACGATGAGGAGCAGTTGGTGTGGCCAATGTTGCAAATATCGGCTTGATTACGGATACATTGGAACGGCATAAAGTAAAATATTTTGACGAACTCTGATATGGAATATCCGACTCTGTACACCAAAAAAGTGAATAAAAAAAAATGAATACAAAATATTCAATTAAAATCTTTCCTATTAGAGACAAAAGACATGATTTTTTATGCATACATGGATTTCCACATGTGAAAGGCCACATTGAATGAGCAGTTTTTAGGTAAAAGTTGAATTAATTACTGTCTATTTATGGAAATCCAACATCAGCATTCAAAATTCAAATTCAATGTGACTTTTTTGGAGTTGTATACGACAACACATACGCAAAAAAACAAACATTAAATTGTATTGGGATTTGTGGGAATAATGAAGAGTTACCAGCAATAAATCTTCGTTTCCTTTGATAAAGTTTATCTTGCTGGTCGTCGCCGTCGTCTGCTGCTTCTGTTTCTTGGGCTGCTTCGGGGATGCTATTTTGTATTTGTCGAATGACTCTCGGGTCATTGGCTACATCAAACATACAGGTGGAATCATCAATGCAGCATCCCAAATGACCCAAATTATATCCATAAAAATTACTGAATTTTGGACACCATTTGTGTGCCACAGGCTTGGCGTAGAGGACCTCGGGTAGAAGCTAATTAAACGCCGCAATATAATATAAAGACAATTAACACCACACATTAACAATATATAAATATGATGAATGAAAGAAAGTTTCCCTCAACAAATTCAATATAAATATGTATATATGTACAAACTAAAATTCAAGTGATAATGAAAAGAATGAAAAGAAATAAAAGTTTCCCTTTCGTCCAAGAATTTTTTATCTGGAGGGCTAAATAAAAAGTCAATGTTCTGTATTATATTTTTCTGTTTTATCTACGTTTCATTTGCACAAGTACACAAGTAATTGAGTAATTATTATTAATAAGCACAAAAAACGTCTCACCATAATAAGTACAAGCCAATACATTCTGAAGAATTAAAAACACTTTTTTAAAAAATAAATCCTATATAAAAAAATATCACAACTAATATATAGAGAAAGAAAATTATACTTTCTCGAAAACAGTAAAAAAATGACGACGTCTATCTGACTCCTCGCCGATCACGAATCTAACGGAACCCTCATTCAATATTCAAATAATTAACTTGTTCAAATCAACATAATACTTACTTTGTACTTCATACTTTGTCACATGCATATTATTATATAAAGTGAGTGTAAGAATTATAAGAATACGCTCGCCCTACAGTGGAAGGAAATCCTATAGATTTGCCTGGAAAATATGTACATAAAAAACCGTTACTTTTACAAACACTTTCAGCCTCGTTCAAAACGTTTTCCAGGGAATATACCGATATACACCGCTAAATATTTAGGGCAACAATGTAGGAAATATTCCTCGTTCATTTTCTAATTGTTTTGCAGAATATTTATGCTTCAGGAAAATATCTCGTTTTGAATGAAATTCGGACATCATTGCATACAGTAAATATTTTTCATGCTGATTGAGTCAAGTATGATTCGTTGTAAACTGCGTCCACTCTCGTTCTATCTTCAAAACGTTGATATACAGAGAAAATTTTCAAATGACATGATAATTCATACAAATAAAATGTATATAAGCAACTGTCAAAAAATCGGCATTATTTCACTTTCACACTGACCTAAAACATGGGAAATTGTAAATTGGATTCACTCAACCATTGAAAAGGAAAATATATAGTGAATATTTTAAGACTTTTTTCGTACACTCGTAAATACATACTAAGCACATTATGTCCGCAAAACTATGTAAGTATGCACAAAATAAAAGAAGAAGAAATATATAGACATTCAGACAATGGAGAGGAATGAACGAGAGTTCACACACACACACAAATTCCCATTGATCATCAAATCTCCTGTCCACAAACTACTTATTAGCATTTTATTGCCAGGTTTTGTTATACAATTTCTATTTATGATACATACAATATTATATTGTACTTTATCTTCTCTTGCACACGAAATTCAATGAGTATACATATACATATATACGAGAAGGAATTGTGAACTACTGAATCACCAGGTGGTTGTTGGCCACTCTTTCTTTTTTTCCATTTAAAAATCCCTATTGAGTATTGAGCTATTGAGTATACTCAATTATTACTGCTACTGTTGAACTTGCATCAGGGACATGTAAATCATAAATCCTTATTAAGATGCACGACGATGCACCTGCTCAGTCTTAGTCAGTATCCTCACACAGATTTAAATTAAATCAATTCCTCATTTCCTTTTGATATTGAAAAAACGCACCTATTTTTTTTCCCTTGCACTATTTACTATTCTGATTTTCTTTGTACTATCTGCATATAGCGTGTATATATACTATATAGCGTATTTTAAAGATAATAACAAGGATTATTATTATCATCATCTCTACACACTACATGTAAGTATAGAAAATGTTTAATAACTCTACTTAATATCATTCAACTGGGATGCAACTTGATACAGGGAAACGAAAGGTAAGCATCTCTACAGTATATATAGGGTAAAAAACGAGTAATTATTCCTAATTACAAGTATAGAGATATTTGTATCAGTCAGAATGCCAAGTTTGTCTCATGTTGATATATACCAATAGTTTGTTGGCATTCATTTTACATGCAGGCACAGTTGTATATATGTAGTCCGTTTGAATTTGTTATAGTTTTTTGTGCATTCTCCTCTGTGCCTGTGAACCCGCTGGGAAATGAATGAAAGAGACAGAGAGAGAGATCTAATTCCAATACATTTGAAAGTCAATTTGTTTATCAGATGATAATCCTTAATTGCTCACATTCAAAGAGAGCAACATTAATTATAAATCTTTTATATTCCATATTGCACGTATATGGAATTCTCAAGTTCAACTGTCGGAATTCATTTCATTTTCATCTCATACGGCATAAATATACACTCTATAGTGTTATGTATACAAACTATTGAGACGAAAAAACAGTCTACACACAATTTGTCAGCCCTTTGAATTGGAACACAACACATATATAAGAATGAATATATAAGGTGAAGGAGATGCGGAGAAAATCTAATTAATTATATTTTAATCTGTAGAATGAGCTTATCAAAAATAATACAACTTGATTCAAAATGTAAGTTCGGCTAGAATTATATTCCCCATTACAACATTCCAAAGGATACTTTATATACTGCTTACTTTATATATCTATAGTTATCATTTTCCAAACGCAGCCAGTTATTCTAACTATGTAAACATAAGTAGGTATATATCAAACTTTTCAACGTTCCGAGAGTCGATTGAAATTCAAAAAAAGCTGTACTTTATACATTTGACTGATTATATTTTAGTGTTAATTTATTTTGAACTCTTTGATAAAGAAGGAAGATTGATACTTGCAAGTAAAATGAAGGTAGAATTATGCGTGTGAATCCGCAATTTTCGCACGTGCGTGTGCGTGTGTGTGTGAAATATTAATTAGTAATGAAATCCCCATATATTAGGTATATATGAAATGCGTGGATTCACTTTCTGCGGATATGACACATTCTCTGATAATTGTTATTTACCAACTTCGCAACATTTATTTAAATGGCATTTAAATTTAAATAAAAGATATTTGGATTGGGCTATACAATGACTCAGAATATATGAGTCACTCATATTTTTAGATTTGACGAAAAACTTTTTACATATGTATACATCCGAGTTATATCTTTAGTAATTCTAGCCATAAGGGATATAATTGACCAGATTAGCTGAGTATGGGCTTTGCCATTTCCTGTCCTCATTAATTTTGTGATTGACACTGCAGTTTTAAATACGAGTAGTTATGTGTTTGTCATATTGTGATGAAGAAAAAGAGTTAAAATTTTTGTATAGAAAATATTTAAATATTCAGTCGTCTCAAAGCGCCCCAAATTCCTGGAGCGGCTCTTTTCAAAGTTCATTCGGGAGACAATTCTGTGAATTCTGTTATTTTTTTGTTCGAAATTATAATTAAAACTATTGCCTGGATTTTTATTGAACAAGTAATTGGGACCTATCATTATTTTCCATTAATTAGTGGAAATAATGGAGGAACGAAGTGGAATGGGAACGATTGCAGACTATTTCGTAGTAGCTGGTCTACCTGAACACCCTGAGCCCGTCGATGATGACTATTGTGAGGGTCTTAATCCGAGTGAGCAAAATATTGAGCCTATTACTGATATTACCGTCATATTTCCTTCATTTGGTGAAGAAGTGCCCAGAGGATTTGCCTGTGTGGAACATACACCTTCTGGTAATTGATATTTATAATACAAAACTAATTTGGAATCAATGCAATGATAAAATGATTGAGTGTCGGTGTATAGTTTGTCATTTTGACTTTGGTGTAAATTTTGGTTGCTTGTTCTGGATTTTGAAAACCACATATAATAGCTAGTAAATGAATCGATTATTATAAGTCACGTACTAGCTGCAAATATGCTATATTGAAGACCATATTTATACATCTATTTTGTCAAATGAAAGACTTATTACTCAAATTGTGCTGAAATGGTCAAGCCCAACGGAAAAATCATTTTTAATTTAATGCAGCGTAGAAGGGTGTTTGTCATTCATTTGTTGTATAATAATTGGATGTATTGGTGTTATTTTGCAGGTTTTCCGGCCAATTTGAACAGTGGTAGTCTACGGAGTCCGGAAGTGTATCTTTGTTATCGACGAGGAAAAGATAAAGCGCCTTTAGTAGATATAGGAGTAATGTACGAAGGGAAGGAACGGCTTCTGGCTGATGCTGAAGTTGTAATTTCAACACCAGAAGGACGCCCTGCGAATGTGAATAATACAAGCGCTAAAACCTTTTTGACATATCGACGAGCATCAGAGAATATGCCCTGTAATGAATTAGTTGTGACTGATGTTTGTGTCATACTCCAAAATAAAGGAGAGCGACCTCCGCACGCATTTTGTCTAATTTTGAAAAATCTCAACAAGGGCATGATGGGTTGTGATGTTTACCTGTGTTATAAAAAATCAATGAATCGACCACCATTGTTATCGTATAAAGCTGATGTATTACTTCGATATCCCCCTGTGGACAGGGTTGGATTTCCATTTCCATCCTCTGTGGCCATGTTTTGTTTACCCATGTGTGCAACTATCGAGTCATGGCCTAAAGTTGCAACTTGTCCACGACATGTCTTCTCCACATTTGTGCTAACGGTAGCAGATGCAACAGAGAAAATATACGGAGGTATTTTTAACAAGTATTTTTATTGATACGTACTCTAAAAAATTAGGAAAATTGGTTGTAAAATAACTTTTCAAGTACCAACAAAATTAAATCATTAATCCTGTATAATTGTTTTTCAGCTGCAATTACGTTTTATGAAAAGTTCCCTGAAGAAAAATTAACACCTGAACAAAAAACGGCTCTAGGTGTTGACCTACCTGGAGACAAAAGTGCTAAAAGTGTTCATGTGAATAAGTGCATATGTCTACTATCACATTACCCTTTCTTTGATAGTTTTCGGATTTATCTCTCCTACCTTTATAATATGTGTAGAACAGGACCACAAACTGTGCCCATAGAGCGGTGAGTTTACAATTTTGCATCACTTTTTATTGTAATTTTACACACATATAAAAATTTGTGCTTGCATATTTACCTATTAAACCGTACCAGCTACCACCAAACTACGGTAATATATTGTGTAAGTAGCTCGTTGACATTGACATGTTTACTTGATTAAAAATGAATTAATGTATCCCAGGTACATATCACATCTTATGGAAGAAGTACCTTTCCCATCACCATCGCGGCCCCATATTTTTATGCAGTTATCAGCCACTCACAATGTTCTTATTTCTCATCCGCATGATTCTCCGTTACCCAGAAGGTAGTACCCTTACTTTACATTACTATTTTATAGGACATGGGTACAAACTTGAGTATATATATATGTATATTGTACAATGGATTTGATAGGATGTAGTAGTAAATTGTTATATACATACCATCTTTTATATTAATATAAATGTACATAATGTTTCAATGTAAAAAAATAGTGGTGCTTCATTTCGTTCAATGCTGAGTAACCTTGGGCCTGAAAATTGTCTTCTCGTTCTGCTATTAATTTTGACGGAACAAAAAACTCTAATCCATTCACTACGACCCGATGTTCTCACTACTGTGGTTGAAGCTATTGCACTTGTAAGTTTGATCGATTCCATTATTGACTGTGTCATGCTATTCTACATGTAATCTTTGTTTTTTGACAGTGCATGCTGTAGCATGAAAATAATTGGATATGTACACAAAATGTATAAGAGAAGCTTGGATTCATGAAAAAATGGATTTCTTTCTTGTGACTTTTGCAGATAATCTTCCCATTTCTTTGGCAGTGCCCTTATATCCCTCTGTGCCCTCTGGGACTATGCGCTGTTTTACAAGCTCCAGTTCCATTCTTAATCGGAGTAGATTCTAGATTTTTTGATCTTTATGAATTACCATCAGATGTTACATGTATTGATTTGGATACAAATACCATTACAGTGTAAGCTGAAAAAAATATCAATGACTAATAGTTCACAATCCTTCAATGTTTTTATGCAACTTTTAACATTCTATTCTATTTCGTTTTTGAAAAAAAACAGGAGCGAGGATAAGCGTAGCTTATTAAACGTAAAATTACTAGCAAAAAAACCTGCAAGAACATTGAAACACACTTTGGAGACTCTCCAAGAAAAGGTTTATTACTTAGGTCGAAATCAAGCTAAATGTAGGTCTGAACCTCATGACAATATGGAATTGGATTTTCAACTCAAAAGACGAGAGGTAAAAATACAGCAGGCATATTAATAAAGTTATAACAATACAAAAGTAGTTAGTAACTAACTGTTAGTTTCACCTATGTACTATAGTATTCTCTGTAGAAGTTATGTATTATATTATTCGGGTTTATTGTACATTGCAGAGAATGTTAGAATTGGAAATACAGGAAGCCTTTCTCCGTTTCATGACGAGTGTGTTAAAAGGTTATCGATCGTATCTCATTCCTATTACAAAAGCACGGACTATCACAGCTACAGATGCGACTTCACTATTTGACTTGAAGGTAAAATGCTAATCATGTAATCTGGGAAATTTTATCTGTAGTTTTGCTCGTATAAACTACAATAATTTTGTATTTCTGTTTTCCTGGTGTCTGCACTTACAGGGATTTTTAAGCTCCAGAGATAAAAATTATCAAAAATTTTACCAGCTAATGGTACGAACACAGATGTTTATAAGATTCATAGAAGAGCGTTCGTTTGTCTCTGATAATGATACGGGGTTGGCTTTCTTTGATGAATGCGTCGACAAGGTAAATTGATTGAAAAAAGAACTTGGATATTTAGAGAACAGTACACTAACTCAAAACAATTCTGCTTTTTCTTCTTCTTCATTTATTGAGGTGGACTATTTTGCGAGAATGGAATTATGGACTTGATATCTGCAATGTAAAATCGATAATATTAAAAGTAATTTTATTCTTTTGAAGGTTGGCCAAGATGATGGTGAAACTTTAAGGCTCATTGATCTGAATGAAAGTACACAAAGCGACCGTACAGTTTTTGTAATGAATCCAGAAGCAGTTGATAATGAAACTTATTCTTACGACTCAGTATTCAAGCTAAATGAAAGCCGATTTGGAAATGTAAAATTAAAATCCGGATCTCTTGATAGAGTAATGCAAAGAAATGATATTTCCGCTCCTGGCAGTCCAGTTGCTCGTAGAACCAAGCAAGAAATTAAATCATCACGGAAAAACGCTAGGAAATACGCAGAAACGCCAATGCAATGGGCTAAATATTTAATGTCAACATGCTACAGGTAAAAAGTCAAGAATTTCTTTTAAATACGGATTTTTGTATTCGATTTTTTTATATTTATTATAATTTTGATGCATCAAATCTCCACAGTTATGTAAATCTATTTTATATTTTCAGCTTATGGTTCATTCACCTACCAAGTTATCTTCAAGTAGCCTCATCCAAGCACATGGCATTATGTTTGGCTTATGACATGTTAGTGAGAATGGCAAAAAATCGAATTCAGCCTGCAGATGAAGTTTGCTACAGAGTTGTTATGCAGCTGTGTGGTTTATATAGTCAACCAGTCGTAGCCGTCAAAGTAAGTACTTATATATGAAGAGCGTGAAAAGTAAAATAGTTTTTTTAGTCTTCCTTTGGCTCAATCATGTATGTATATTTTTTTTAAATTCTATTTAGGTTTTATTTGAAATGAAACGATGTGGTATTACTCCAAATGCTATAACCTATGGATTCTACAATAAAGCAGTTTTAGAAGCTCAGTGGCCGTCTAATGTTTCTAATTCAAGTCAACTAATGTGGAATAAATTAAGGTATAATTTATGCTTATCCATCTCTAATTTCATGAATTTTATAAGCCTTTGTTTTTTATGAAGTCTTATTAGATTGCATTTAATTATGGAAACACATGACGAACGAAGGTGTCATTTTACTTAAAAGGAATGTAATTATCGGAGTGGCCCAATTTCGTGCTGCTGGGCGTCAGTACAATCTGCGAATGCGTCGGCTCTCTCAATCCACAGATGATGTGGATCGTATCTCAACTGGAAGTGGAGCTTCTCAAGATTCTCAAAAGCAAGCAAAAGTATTGTCTCAAAAAGTCACAATGACAACCACAACTCTTAGTCCTCAAAATAATGCAATAAGTAATAGCTCTAATGTAAAAAATACACAAGGTGACGCAAGTACTCAAGGAAATATCCCAACACGTATTAGTTCCTCATCAGATATCGGATATGGTTCCATGCATGAGCAAAAGGTCACAGATGCGGAAACGGAACTAGAAGAAGAAAATCCTGCAAATACGACTGGAAATAACGACACTACAAATGTGAATGAAAGTGGTAAAACCGGTGGGAGATTCTGGGGTAAAATGGGTCAGAGCTTAGATCAGTGGGTCAAATCTGGTGTGAATAGTTTAGCAACAGTAGCGTCACTAGCCAGTGATACGTCCTATTACAGTCCAGGTGGTCTTATCATGTCCGGATACAAGGGAGACTATTTAGCACGAGGGGAAGATGAAGAAGACAGTGATGGTGATGATTATGATGTTCAACAACAAAAGAAAGGAGCACATAGACGCCTTGATTTTGAGAATGAAGTGGAAGATGATCAGAAAATTGAAACACTCAGACTACTTCGTTCAGTTAGTTTTGGGAATGATACTCAAATTATGAGCAAGTTGAAAGAACTCAAGCAAGAACTTGTCAAAGGAAATGGAATTACTAGTAAAATGCCAATTACTTCTTTTACTTCTTCTAAAATCGAAACTTTAAAGTCAATGCCAAATAGTGGTAAAAGAACTGGTAGTGAGGAATCAGATGGATCATTGGAGACGAAAGTGAATCAATTTTACGAGGGGAATTCCCGTGAAACATCAGTTGAAAAGAGCCAATCATCGAATTCCCGGGAAGTGACTCCATTAGAAGAAGAACCTATTGAACAGGAGGAAGAAGAAATTGATTCTATTCTACAACCTCCGATTCAAAAATCTCCTTCAATTCAGATTAAATACCGTGAAAATTTAACGAGCAAGGATGTGTCTCCATGTAGTCCTGCTCGAACGCCCGTCACACAAAATGATCCCTTGGGTGCTTTGAGTGATCCACCGAGTCCACAGCATGGTAGTAGTATTCCTCCACAAACGATGTCGTCAACTCAACCAAATATCAGAGATTCTCCTAAAAGAGCATGCAGTGAAGGGCACATTATGGCTCCTCGAGCTACTGTTGGTGGGAATCATAATGGAGGAAAAGATTTAAGTGGAACAGGATTTGCTTCAAAGTCATTTCATCGCTCATCAACTCTTCCCAATTATTCTTGCCTTTTGAATGCTGATGGAAGTGGAGCGGCATCTCCAAATGATGAAAAAAGTTTAGCCGCATATGCTGGGCTGGGTGGTGGTAGCACCACAAATGTTGTATCCAGTCTCTCAGCTTTGAGTTCCAGCTTAAAAAATCCATTTGCGTAAGCTACCCTTTTGAATTTAATTTTTGAATTCGTTTCACTGTATTTTCATGTACCAGAATTGGTTTTCAATTACTATATAGTATATATATATATATAGTTAAAGGACATTTTTTTAATTTTTGAATATTGTAGCCGGTACAGTCCTGCAAGACTAAGTTTACGAAAAGCAGGAACATCTTTAATTGAATCTACAATTGGAGGAAAGAAAGCGGAGGCTTTCATGGAGGGATTCAATCAGTTCAAGTCTGTAGCCGCCGTTACTGCTAAAAAGAAACTTGATGAGGTAGATATTTAATTAATTAAATTAAGTGTATACACCTACATGTATTTTGTATTAATTGTGTATAATATTATATTATTAAAGTTTAAAGAGGCCATGGGTAACAATAATTACCCACCTGGAAGAAATGGTCCTTTTGGGTATGAAAATAATATACTACCCACTTTAGAAATAAATGTACTTTTACATACTTGTGGCTCATTCAAAATTCATTTGTCACGTACAGTGGTGTGGACGATATTCGCGAATCCAGTGATACAACTGATTGGGATCCTGAACAAGCAGCAGCTAATCAATGGGCGAGTGTCTCGGAGTCGTATCTTGACCAACTTTTCACAGCTGATGGGTCTACTCGTGCCAGCTTTAGTACAGAAAAAATTGATACTCCATTATCGAGCTCGACGCAGTCATTGCTAATAGCAGAGAATGTAAAGGGCTTAACCACCCACACCAAGAAGGATCATCATCAACCAGTTGCTGTTCATATTAGTATGACCACATGCTCTATTTGTCACAACTGTTCTTCGTTACTTTTCGACGAAGAAATTATGGCTGGTTGGACAGCAGAAGATTCGAATCTCAATACTAAGTAAATTTTTTTTTTTAATTTTTTTAATAATGTGTCCCGCTAGCCTATTTTTTTAATTATTTATACAAATACATGTATGCTTTGTTTAAAAAATCTTAAATTCGTGATTAATTTTAAATTCCCAGATGTCCACATTGCCAGAAATGGGAAGTACCATTTTTAGAAGTTACAATCAAAGATTATCGACACTACCCAATATCTTTATTCCATCCTCAAATGTCATTGACTACAGCTCCAAGCTTAGAGAGTGTGAATAGTATACCTAATCATTCTCGCCGAACTTCAATCAATCCAAATCTGGTCACAAACACAAACTACACCCACAGTAATAAGCATACTGCTAGTAGTGCCACGTTCGAGACAAATATTTGCTCTACAAATGATACCAAAGATAAACGAAATACATTAGATTTACCGGATAAATCATTTAAATCATCTGAAAATGATACCTTGCTAAATACAAGTGGTATTGAGAGTGTATCTCACTGTGTGAACGGAGAGTCCCCATGTCTTGATCCATTGGGTGTACTGGAAGAAAGAAGTCGTAGGAATACCCCAGAGCCTGAAGAAATCCCTCATGTATTACCTCCATCGTCGACACTCACTGTTCCTGGAGATGATGAAAAAACGTCTCAAAAGTCATCGCTTGTACATGTACCCACTGAAATTTTGGATGGTGTAAAATCAGAACCAGTTATTGTTCCGTATTTAAGTCCTTTAGTCCTTCGTAAAGAATTGGAAAATGTTTTGGAGCATGAAGGTGACTCGTGTTTAGTGCAGTGCCGTTTTGTTGACGAACATCCAATTATATATTGGAACTTGGTAAGATCATAATATTACAACATTCATGTTCAAAGAGAATTGTATGTAAACATACAACCTATATACTCATGTGTACACGTTTATTGTATATTACTAGGTTTGGTTTTTTCATCGTGCAAATTTAACAAGCCATCTAAAAGGTTTAACGTTATTGGCTAAATCCATCAAGCCGTCCATTCAAGTTACAAAATATAATGTAGACTTGGCAGAACTGATGGCAGACGAATTGGAAACGTTTTCAGTTCATCCATCATGGGACGGTTGTGATCATCGAAATGTTATGATTGAGTGTAAATGGGATAATAGTAAATTCCATCAACAATTTGGGCTTCCTTTGTATGTGCAGTGGCTAAAAAACCAGAAAGATCGTGAAGGAAACAAGACTGAAAACGATAATTCGAATGAAAATAGTTCTAAGACTAAGTAAGTACACTCGTGTTATTTACTGACAGTTTTGACTAAAGTTTTTATATTGACTTGTAACTAAAGCATGGAATTTTTATTTTTATTGGTTTGAAAAATTTCTACTTGGACTGTAAAACTGTGAATTATGTAGTAGAGCATAAATAATACCATAGATTTCCTAATCAAATAATCGTGTGCAGCTAAGTAACTAATCCAATTTTGCATTCACAGATTACTACAAGATATCCTGAAATCTGTCGGTAGAAATCAACTGTCACAAACCTGTCCGCTATTATTGTTTCATTATCATAAAGAAGGGAAACATCGTCACTATCCAGCGTACCGTGATATTTTGTTCTTATCTCTCATTGCTGGCGGTAGAGAAAGTTTGGATTCGTGTAAGTAATAGAGATGTTTCTCGTTATTCGTAGACAAATTTTTTTTTACGAATTCAAATTAAATCATTTCAATTTGGTATTTTTCGTAATTTTATTCTTGAAAGATGGGCTTATGTTTTAGTGGTGTGAGAATTAGTTAAACTAAACACAAACTAAATGGTTTTTTAATTTATAAAAATGATAATATAACGAGTCCTCATCACTTATTATGTAGATTTGTTATTTAATCAACAGATTAATTGTAATATGTTCTTTGTTTTCTAGATGGTTATGGATTTGATCGAGAGTATAGAGATGTCTACAGCCGACTTCGTAGCAGTGAAGAATTCGAATCAATGGAAGTTGGTGATACTCCTCCGGACGATAGAGCTATTTTTTGCCGTCGATACTTCAGGGAGTTGAAGCTTTGAACATTTATGTAGATGTTACTGTGAGTAAAAAGAGAATTGACAGATTTTTTTTTTTTGTGCTATACTCCATCAAAGTCTATAAATTCTGCTTTTTAAAAATAAGGCTATTCTACTCAAAGATATTTTACGAGCGTAAACCAAATTTTACATACTTTGTTGTGTTCCAAAAGCGACTGTATAGTTTTAAAAAATTAGCATAATCATCATTCTATATGTACATATACCTGTATTATTCAGGTGTGTGTACATTTTATCAAAGGTAAAAACACATCAATAATAATAATTATGATTAAAAGATTAATCTCAACAATCAGTGATTACGAATTGAAATTATATTTAACTTTAAATTTAACCAGCAATTTTAGAAAGTTACATGCTATTTAGTTATTTAAAGTTTCTTTGTAGGTGTTTATTATAACATTATATATTGTTATATTTTAAAAAACAAAATATATCAAAGTTTAACGATAATAATTCAATGTTGTGATGTCCTGTATAATTTAGTTGAAGAAATTTATGTTTTTATTTTAGTTAGTGTATTCGGTAATGTAAAATATTAATAGTATGTAGAGAAATTTTTATTTTGCCTGATCATTAATTTTCTAAAGCAGACTTAAAACGAAACGTAGCAATTCTATGTATCGTCAATATTACATAGGTAGTATGTACGTAGGACCTACACTGTATAGGACGTAAATAAAAGTATAAATTTATAAAAAAAAATATATTGTAATAATACATACTTACATTCATACATATTACTCAAGCTATAAATGTGTTTTGTGATAAATTTGATATAATATTACGTAAAAACGAAAGTGAAATATATGTCGATCGATTGTGATGACGTTATTATAATTATGTTTCAAATACGAAATAGATGCAACAAGTACATTGTTTAATGCATTGCAATGATTGTGTAGGATATAGGAGACGACGAACAATAATAAATACACCGTGTAATTCATCATTTCTGAAATGAAAGTGAAATTACAAACTATCGGTAACAGTATAACTACATACTACTACTATATAAATTGAGCCTATTTACAGATTATTCTTGAAGAATAATTCTTCTGTCTGTTCTTTGTTTTGAAATTTTGCAGTGGAAATCAAGCTTATATAATGAGAAAGTGGTATTATAATGCATTTAAGTGCTAGTTAAAAGTATTTGAAAACTCTTGTGACATTTTAGGATTTATTACGTGCATTTATTTGCAATTTTAAAGTTACACGTACTACATGAATATCTTCAAGATTTTTAAATTCAGAGGATCCCGAATTTGAAAAAGGTTCTGCGGATATTATTTCGTGGTACTAATAATAATAATAATGATTGTGAGACATTCAAAAAATTTGCAATAAAATGAGTTGTGTGTATTTTACAAACAACTAAATCGAAGAAATGCATTGATGACAGGGGTTTAGTTTTCAGTCATTTTAATCAGTGGATACAGTTTCTCTATTCTCTACTCAAATTCACGTATCTATAATCATCTCATACTTGTCTTATGTAATACTACAATATTTGTTACTTGTTCTCGCTAAATAAACTAAAACTCAATGTTAATATAAAAAATTGCAGTCCATAGTCTGATGCACTTTTCACTCAATTATGTACTCCATATGAAATTTTGAAATGGAAATATTATAAACCATTCGTGCTTTTTTTTACGGGTTTTCATGATTTATTAACATTTGTTCATACAACAACAATAATTCATTGGAGATGAAATTCGTGATTGATATTCAATTTTTCCGTAGTCACGAGTTTTTGATTTCATCAGTACATAACCTAATTTATTATCGTTATATAGTGTTTAACTATTTCTTCTAATATAACTCGGTTAGTTCTTTTTTAATTAATATTATATTTACAGGATTTTACAGTTCGACAACAAACGTTTTTTCATGTTTGCTCCGTTTAGTTCATAATAATGTGAACTTTATACTGTTGATAATTTTCCTTTTGAAAATTCATTTTTGCATGGTAAAAACACACTGCGTTGCGGTATGCGTACATTTTTATCATAACATTCGTTTTATTAGTAGTATTATTGATAAATATATACAATTTCATGATTTGCGATATCCCTATTACTTGTTGGCTGAAGTACACATGTAAATAAGAAAAAAAGAAAAGTAAGTAAGACTATGATTGCGTACATCGTCTATAATTCTAGAGTGACTTTCCACTGTTATTATTACCTATTATTACACTACTCAATTTAAATTTCTATTCCAAGAACACAAGTTGTGTGTGATATTTCATGAAGGTACGTAAGTAATATGGTCACTATTAACATTAATTTAGGTATTAGATGGACGACGTTAAGTTAGAGTACATAGAATACATGATTCCACGCTGGAATCAAACCCAACACCGATAAGTTATTGGCGATAACAACTTGTTCTGAAAAATGGAAAAATGGAATTGAGCATAGCATAAAAGTAAAGTACAATCCTCAAACAAAGCAAAAACCAGTACAAGTAAATATATTAAACTTTAAAATATTAAAAATCAAAATATGAAATACTTTTGCACAGTTAACGTGCATTCCAATAGCGCACATGACTACTAATTAATTAGGCCTTCGGCCTTCCAAAATAGAATCTACTCTATAACACGGTATACGCACATCTTATTTACCTATATACATGCCACATAAAACGAATGATTAAATTGGCGTACAGAGCCGTCTTTCAACTTATAGTCTTCGTTGAAGAAAACAATGTATAATAGTAAGTAATAAGTGCTATAATTTTCTGCATTCAAAATATTCTCTTTGAAGCATAGACGCAGTTAGGTAGACATGAGTGAAGAAATTAACAATTGTACCAATTTTTTGGTCTTACTCATCATAATACTGTACATGTCTTATTATTTCTAACGACAAGAACATGACAAGATCTCTATTTTAAAAAAATATCCTACAGTTGTCAAGAAAGATTGTTTAATCCTTTTTTTATACATACAAATATTGAATTACTTATACAGAATCCTGGCAGGTCAGGGATTTAAATGTTAATTTAAACTTCGCAACGCTAACGACAATCTATAAGTACCTACAAAATTTAGTACGGAATATTGGTTGCTATTTATTTAACTAATATTCATTAAAGCTTGTACGATTTATTATTGGTAATGTTGTAGACGAGAACCTTTGAATATTTCAAGCAAAATGTACAGCACGTTTTGTGAGTTTACAAATAAAATCAAAGCTACAACAACTTCAAACGACTATAATAATAATAATGTATCTCATCACTCATCACTTCATCACATAAACAAATATGATTGATTTTCTGACTATTTTACTTTGTGGCCAGTAAATAACCATCAAACAAACAATTTTTGCACAAGTTAATTTCAGCTTTCAGCTGCTAATATAACAATGAACTAGTACTAATTTATTTTGTTATATGTATACCCACTAATAAACCAGTACACTAAAAATAAGTAATTTCCTATACAGTATATATGTATAGTCGAGTAAATAGACAAAACACGGTGTAGTTGTATGTGTATATACAATATACATAGTAATTCCCTAACAATTTGACCATTAGTCATCGGCTACATATTAGTACATATGTATAGCTATTATAGTATGTAGTAACATTATATAATTTATAATAAATACATTGAGAACATTTTTGATAATCTAAAATATATGAAGGCTCATTTTTGAGACAGTCTATCTCTACAGTACATTTTTTAAAATACATAGTTATCAACTCATCCATCATCAACTTGCCCCAACAAAACTCTAATCAACTGAAATTACAATGTGTTTTTCTACTATTTATATGTTTCGATACGACTTAAGGACGCCTATAACTATTCTATTTGGGGTAATTTTGTTTCGAGCCAATACATGTAATTAGTATTTGCTATATAATTAAATTGGACAGCATTAATCAAAAGCAATATGTGTAGTACAACAATGAAGGTTTTCCTGAAATCGTTTGAATTTGAATTTGTAAGGATGCGCATTCGTAATTGAAGCAACAATTTTAACTGAAAAACAACATCTAAAACTGATTGCAATATACAAATGATTATTCGTTGATTTCATGTTGTCTTGTTATTTACACAATATTTTGTATCAAGCGCACTGTTTTGTCCAGCACATCATAAGATGAACTGGTCGATATTAACTCTCCATATTAATTCTACAGCAAAATGCAAGGGAAACTTGGCTTTAGTGTTTAATGGATGCCAAACATATTTTCTATACTCTAAAAGTAATTTGATTAAAACCATTTCTATATGTATATATATTATACATCTCTATATCGTACATATTACAAATAATAATCTATTTTAAAAATCAGAGTCTGACTCAGCTATTATGTTTAGTCGAACAGTAAAATATTAATATTTGGATGCGCCTATATGAATATGTTATCTCAGTGGCGTGTAAAGAATGATGGGTAGTTGATGATTTTTCTTCAATTATAATTATAATTCAAGTTTACCGTTAGAATATACTCAATATATGGGTGAAAAATACATGAATATCAGTATATGTTCATGAAAAATACATGAATATCAGTATATGTTCATGAAAAATACATGAA